>JAHXMU010000724.1:1745903-1831575 GCA_019455685.1 Philornis downsi | reverse complement strand
CCGATGTACCAAATTTTGTTCAAATACCGTAAACAGGAGCAGAAATAATGGATATTTAATTTATGGTTTGTATGGGAGGTACCACGCCCCATTGTCCAATCCCGCCCATACTTGCAGCAGCACTTAAGATATGTACACCAAACCTACGCACCAAATTTTGTTCAAATACCGTAAGTAGGAGCAGAAATAATTGATTTTTAATTTTTTGTTTGTATGGGAGGTACCACGCCCCTTTGTCCAATTGGACCGAATTGTAAATCTAAACCATCCCGGGCACCACCCAGACGCATATACAAAAATTTATGCAAAGCGGTCCAGCCGTTTAGGAGGAGTTCAGTGACAACGCTCGTACAGTAGAATTATATATATAAAGATGTGCCTAAAAGGTCGTGGTAATCCAGTGCATATTTTAAAATTTTAATAAGCTTTAAGCACAATTTAAGTTATAAAAACTTCGTCAAATCGAACACTTTGTGTGGAAGGTGGTAAAAAGGATCTGTCAATTCCTTCCATCTGCATTCCCAGGACTAAGATTATCAAGAGCATCATGGTGTTTGTCAAATTTGACTAAATTCAGTACAACTTCTTGAGGGATGTGATGCAAAGAATATGTGTCTTGAATCAGTCATTCACATGGGAGGAGGCGTCATTGCATGGTCACTTTTCCCCAAATTTTATCAATCATCAGGAGTTAAAACGATGGGCAAACAGCTAAGTCGCGACAGCATACGAGTTAGAAACAGCAGATGAAAGGTTGAATCTCGGATAATTTGTATAGGAGATGTTGACCATTTTTTGATAAATTTATTGGAATTTGTTACAATAGAAAAAAATTTTGAAATACGCCATTTGTGTGGGAGGTATAAGAGAGAACGGGCAATTCTGTCTATCTTAAATTTTGTAACTATAACGCATGTGTGCAAAATTTGACTGTATTCTATATAATCGTTTAAAGCACATTCCCATTTGCATGGGAAGTACCAGAAGGGACGTGCCTAGCAAAAAAATTTGGAAGTCATTCAGAAATAATAACATTTTCGCCACTTCCTACGTAAATTTGTCATTACCGTTGCTAAATCTAAACAAATTCGCTAGTTACTGTTAAGTGAATCAATTTTAATTGGTTTGTTTGGGTTCGACTGCTACATAATCACATTTAATAGAAACATTGTTTTATCGCCTAAATTCGGTCTGATAACTCTCATTCAAAAACAAAATTTTGTTTCATCAAATGAAAAATTGCTCCAAAATTACTGATTTTTCAATCTGTTATCACTTCCATGAAAATGTGAAGAAGACACATCACAAAAAAACTGTTTCTTCTTCATGACAAGCTTATGTTAAATTCATTGGTGATTACGAAAATTTCAACCACTTTGCTCCAAAAATTTTGCGGTAAATTTCAGCTTCCGTGGATAGATCTTTTCAACACTGATTTACTGATCATATTAAAGCAACACAATGGATAAAAATTCAAATTTCTGAGGTCAGCGAATTAAGAGTTGCAGGGAAAAATTCATTTCGGAAAATTATTTCATTTGTATGGGAGAAAGCTTCATGATTTACGATATTCATCATGTTAAATCTTTAAGTCTCCTCTGTTGAAAATCGTTCCTTTTATTTCGCGGCAACCGATGTTAGATCTGCGAAAGTCTTCGAGCGAGATCTAAAAATCGCTCCAAATTGTTTAAAGGTTGTATCAAAAATTACACAAACCTTATCGAAAATGCCTTTATTTATGATTACATTGCAATTAGTTACGTTTTCTGAAGAGTTATTCAGACTTTTTTGGCTAAAACTTTCTTAAAAATATTGACATTGTTTATTTTTTATAGAAAAAACTTGCCATTTTACCAACTTCGATTCTTCTCTTCTTCTATAAATGGGCCCTATTTAATGTTCGTAAGTAGTCATACGTTTTTGGTCATGGTCATGGTTTATTAATTTAGTAAGCATTTACTTTTTATGGAGATTATTGACTTTTCAGGAGACCAAGCACACTAATTCACTTTTTATGGCAACAATAACTTCAATTTCATATCCTCTGTGCTGTCAGTAAACGCAAATTAATCAATCACATGTATTCAACACTTCATAAACCTACAATTGTCTGCCTCAAAAAGTGTTCCACTTTGTTTAAGAACTCAAAAAACTTCTTAAAATTCCAGTTTTGATTTACAGAATCAAAACATTTATCGTCGGCGCAAAAAGACCGACCGACAATTTTGAAAACAGCTATAAAACCCACGCCAATTATACTTTTAGTAGTTTGACTGCAATAACAGCATTTTGTTAATGTTGCCATAAAGAATCTGTGAATGAAAATGGCCACCAGAGAACGGCATGGAAATCTAACTACATTTGATATAGGCTGTAAATAAAACAATTAAACTTGTCTTAACTTGAAGAATGGACGGATGCGGCTGCCAACGTGTCTAGCGTTGAAAAATCTCAACCTTAAGATCTCATGTTTAGTTCTGAGTTCATTAGACGCGGCTCTGGTGTGACACTTTTTTCTTTTAGCATTTTAAGCAATAGAAGTCTTAGTATTTCTCGAGCTAAATGCCTGTTGACTTTAGACTTTAGACAGATATTTACTACATTGGATCATAAAATACAATTTGTTCATTGATGATGGCCGTCTCTGTTGTTGTAGGATGGATGAATGATTTGTAAAATTTGTTCAAGTTGTTTCTTTTCGCTTTTACGGTAAACATACGAGTCAAACTAAAGATTTCATAAATTCTTTGCTATTTTTGTTTTCGAAATAAATATTTCTAAAATTGCTGTAGCTTTAATTTTTGTTTACCGATTGTCTTCATCGTTTATTGTTCGGTTTTGTGCGTTCTGCTTCTATGCCAATTGACAGGTGTCAACTTCAAATGTATTGATTTAACTCATTAGAAGAATTTGAATAATTTTCAGAGATTTTTTTGTTTCACGGTTTCGCATAAATAAAGCATAAAAAATGTTTTTGAAGTTAACATTGAATTCCAAAAAGAAGTTTCGCCTTATTTAGCTTGACAACATTTTGGGTACGCACTCATACCCTTCATATGGGATTATGGCTGTTGAAAATAATATGTGGGTATTGTTTGAGCAAATTAAGATGCTATAAAAATAAATAGAAATATTTTAAACGAATGTTTGTGTTTGACTTTTAGCCGATCTTCAGTATTTTTACAAATAAACAACAAAAAAATGTGCAAGAAAAAGGATATCATCTCAACAGTAAATGGTGCTGCTGAAGTTACACATGGCATAAGTAGTTCCTGCTCAATAAATTCAGTGTGTTACTTTTACAAATAAGTTCAGTTATTTACAGGCATCCTCGTAGATGTAAAAGAGACATCACACAGAACTCTGATCGTCTATACTTGGAAATGACACAACGCACATTAACGTACTTTATGAAAATGGCTAATATGAGCGACGAAAACCCTGGTATAAACAAAAACGCAACATAATCTTTAGAAATGTTATAAATACCATAATGTTGGGATATGCATAGGGAATGCTTATTTTTTTCAAACTTTATTTCGGTATTTAATCGTCATCCCCGTGTTCAGCTATTACATTTAATGTATTGCTCAGTTCAATTTCCAAGAACATGACAAATATCTGTATGTTCGACTAATTTATTTTTCTAATCTGTATAAAAAGCCCTTAAGCTGGCATTTGAATCAAAATTATATTAGGTGCGCAACTAAGTGCCGCTTTTTTTTTATAAAAATGCAAATTTATTATGACTTAATTAAACATGTTTACAAATGATTCATTGAAAGTATTACGCATCGCTAGCTACTACTTTTTCCCATCTTCCTGGCAAAGCTCGAATTCTGTCACGGTAAAACTGTTCACCTTTTGAGGCTATCCATGAATCGTCATATGAGTGGAACTGCTGATCAGCCAAATCGTGTGCCATCGAATGGAACAGGTGATAATCGAACGGTGCAATATGTGTAAAATATGGCGGATGGGATAAGACTTCCCATTTCAGCGCTTCCAGGTAGGTTTTAACGGGCTTGACCACGTGAGGCTGAGCGTTGTCAAGCTGAAGAATCACTTTTTTGGGCCTCTCCGCATATTGTGGGCGTTTCTCGCAGCACTCGGCTCACTCGCATTAATTAAAGCAGACAACGAACCCCAGTGATGGTTATGCTTGGTTTCAACAGCTCCTAATAAATAACACCGACCTGGTCCCATCAAATACAGAGCATAACCTTCGCAGCGTAAATATTCGGCCAAGGCGACGACGTAGAAGCATGACCGAGCAACCTGCATGACTTTCTTTTCTTTGGAATGCTGTAATGAAGCCATTTTTCATCACCCATGACAATACGAGGAAGAAAACTCTGTCGCCGAAGCAGTTGTTCAGAGGCGAAAAAACGATGATCGACGTCCCTTGGTTTCAAATCATAAGAAATCCAAGTTCCTTGTTTTTAAATTATTCTCAACGCATGCAATCGCTTGGAAATGCCTTTGCGGGTAACTTCTAATACTAAAAAAGCTCTACCTGCATTTGACATGGATCCTCATCAAGCAATGCCGTCAATTCAGCGTCTTCGAAGGTTTTTCGTCTTCCTTCACGCGAACGGTCTTCGATATCAAAATCACCCTCTTTAAAACGACGCAACCAATTTCGGCACGTTGTTTCACTTAAAGCAGCATCTCCGTAAACGTTTTGAAGCTCTCGGTGAGCGTCAGTCGCCGTTTTCTTCGATTGATAGAAGAAAATCAATACTTCCCGTATATGATGATTATTTGGCACAAAATCATACATATTCACAAAACCAAAAGAATATGACGTCAAAAAAAATCACTATTTTGTCGAGGCGGTATGTTTACCATATGTCTAAGCTTGGCTCATGACGTTTAGTTTATGGCAGAATCGTCTAGCACTTACAGCTGGTGCCATCTATTGGCAAACAGCGGGAACTTAGTTGCGCACCTAATAATAAATTTTATTACTGTTTCTATTGTACCTGGAACTATAAAGAATTTTGATTTTAATTCATATACGAGTACTAGGAACAAAATTAGAAAACATTTTGATTCTGGTTTAGTTTATGAAACGAGTTATTGGAATTCTATTTGAAAATTTTCAATTAAAAAAATGAACAAAAATCAGTAAAAATTTCTGAGTACTGGTATTGTAAATTCAGAGAATTTTAAATTTGATGCATTTTTATCTTCCGCAATTGAGTCAAATCTTTCGATCAAGAAACGAAACTACATAAGTTTCTGTCTTGATTTCGATTTAGAAACAAAAGTGTATTGGACTATACTTTCGTTTCAGATTCGCTTTCGCTTTTTGCTTTGTCAAATCAATGAATATTTCTGGTTTCGTTTCGAGTAAGAAACGGAACGGCTTTTGAAATGAATAATTGCTTCGATATAAATTAATTTATATTATCGAAACCGAAACGAAAGTGGATTTTGAACATCAATGACAATAATATTACATTTTTGTTGATGAATTTGTTTTAATGTTTGCTTTTCAGCAAATAACAGTCATTGAAGAGTACTTCTGGTTCGCTTATAAGATATCAAAAAATTTTCAAAAAAGGCTTTGAAATATTCCAAGTCTGAAACATCTTGTATCAATGTTAGTTGAAAGCCATTTCTGATATGTTATGATGCGTGTTGTATTTGGAAACTAATTTGCAAAAATTGGTCTAAGTAGGAGATATGAGATTAGATCGACTTCATCTTTAAAACGTCAAGTCGAGATCAATTATCACGCTTTTTCCACACATTATTTCAAGAACTTTATATCAGCTATAATTTTTATGTCTCATAGTCCGTTTATCTGACAGGAATTATTGACGATTTCTCTACTTCCAGGAAAATACTTTTTTGTTTTTTCAAAATTCTTTATTTACATATATTTGTCCTGCAACAAATTTGGATGTCTCCCAAGTATTTCCAACGTTTCTCCTTTCGACACGGCTTTCCACGATTCAAGTTCAATAGGTTCAACTGAATCAAAACCATGTCCACGGAACAGTTACCTGACTTTAAGAAATGCCTAGAAATCAAATGATGCAAAATCAGGGGACTATGATGATTGTTGAGCGGCATAAGTTGAATTTTGGCAAAAGGCTCGCGAAGAGCCAACACAGTGTAGGTTGGCTCATTATTGGGCTGTAAAAATCAAGAACCTGGCCCATAAATCTAGCTTCTTTTTGCAGAGTAGTTTCACATAAATGATGCTTAACATTAAAAAAAAGATTACTTGTTGACAGTTTCATTAGGCGGAAAAAACTCTTAGTGTTCAATGCGACGATAATCGAAGAAAACTGTTTGATTTTTGAGTGACTTTTTAGTCTTGTTTTACCTTTGCGACATTATTTACTCGATTAGCCGATTGTTTCGAAATCATAAGCATAGAACCAAGTCTAACATCTAGTAATAATGTATTTTACAACGTGGTGGTCGGTAGCCAAGAAACATATTTTCACAGATTTTAATGCGAAGCTATTTTTTAAAATAATTGAGTGTTTTTTGGTATTAACCAGAAGGTGGCGCCTCTGAAGCCCAAAATATCTTTTAAAACAGAGTTGACTGATAGGCGTTTGTTAAACAGAGTTAATATATTATTATCCATTTAGTGGTTTCAAAATCACCGGTCTGGCAAGACTGTCAACTGTTAAATACCTGTCATCTGAAGTGTTATTTACTTAGTGAAAGGTTCGCCATTTACGAATATGGATCGTTTAACAACCGAACCCAGAAGTGATGGTGGAAAAGCCATTACATCCCAAAAAAGTCACTGTTTATATATATATCTATATGGTCTGAAGGTGTCATTGGCCATATTTTTTCGAAAACTACCTCAAAAGGATCCACTGCTGGCTGCGATTAGTACAGAGGCAGTCATTTAAATGACATTGCATTTCGTACATAATGGCAAGGTCCAAGCACTATAGTGGAATAAAAGTTTCATTGAATTAAAAATAATTTTATGTGTGTTTTATTTAACTTTATATGAAAACGAAAAATAAATTACCCATTAATTGTTAACACACACTCGACGTGACTTTCATCGGTATTGATTGATGGCCTTCTAGGGAGATCTTCGTCTTCAACTTGTTCAGGCCACCTTTTCTTTCAGAGAGAGTCTATTCACCGGGGAGCTGCTGCAACATACTGAACATATTCGCGGCAGAAATTCCATTTCGTGAATAAAATTTGATGCAACTTCTTTTCTTATACGATGTAAAAATCGTGGAAATTACTTTCTGCGTCAGACAAAATTCAGCGCAGCTCAAACACTAATCACATTTATGATGTAAAATTTGGCATAAATGTCCAGGACAGTGCTATCAACTTACATATACAAACATTTCTGAGATTCATTATACTCGCCTAATATGAAAACTGATTTTACTTTTGGGATACAGGATATTAAGATGCAGTGAAAGGAATGGCTTTAACGATTTCCATCAATGAAATCGATGGAATGAAAACAGGGATCAAGATTACGTTGGCAACATCAAGTTTCTATTTAAAGAAACGTTTTTGTATTACTAATCAAATTAGAAACCGTTTATATAGAAAAATCGATCTTTTATATATCTTTAAGGCGATCGATGGACATCTAATACATTCCAAATTTGGGAATTTTAAAATTCAGCATACATTAACCGAATGGATGTAATCAGTAGTGCTCTTATCTTTAATATTCACGAAAGACAGCCGTTAAACAGCATTTTTATAATTCTTAGTAAATTTTATAGCTTTTAATTATTATAATTTTAAGACGGCAGACAGCATCAAGGTTAATTTGATGATTTTATGCAAATTGAAACATTTAATAGCAGTTTTCGTGCTAAAGTCTTACAAACATGTAACAACTAAAGCCATAATTTTATGATTTCCAAAAACAGCATAAAAGAAGAAAACATCAACACAGTCAAATTAATTCAAGCTTTTTAAACATTACATAAACAAAACTTAAATATGATGCAATTATTTACACTTCACCATAAGAAGAAAACACAAAATTGTAAAGCGGCTGCCCGTATTGCGTTAATAAACGAAATAAATGTTATTTTGATTTTTCAATGGCAGTTGCTTGAGGTATTTTTATGTATTTTTTTACACGAATTTATGGTAAATTTAATACAATTTTATTGCTTTTAATTTGGTTTTTGCATCATAAAGTGTGATAGCAAAAAACAAAAAAAAAAAAATAAAAAAACAAGTTGTATGTTTTTATACGAGTCATATTATGTTTTTATTATATATATAATTGTATTTCGTATTTTATGTATTTCATTTAAACAATTTCGTGTTAAATGCCAAAAAGTGCAAAATAATGAAGATTTTCACTGCGTACATCGGTCGGCAAATTATGATTTATATTATTTATTTAAGCTTGGTTAAGTAAACAGTTTATGGTTTTTGTGGTATTTTTCGTAGAGGAGGTTTGTATGATAATGTCTCAGGCTTTAAAATGTATGTTATCAGCATATATTCTGTCAAAAAAAAAAAAAAAAAAAAATACCAGAAATTGATCAATAAAGCACATTCAAATTTGATTTGAAAATTCAAATTTGTTGCACCGCTTGCAAGATATGCCCATTCCAAAATAACGCACGAAAAATCCAATCACTAAAACTTTTTTCAAACACATTTTCCAGGAAATGCTTAAGTACATGAATTTTCGCTTATATTTTCTATCGACTGGAGACGGGTGCCAGGAGGTTGTAATTTTGTTTCGGAAAAAGGTAATAGTTAGCCGGAGCCATATCAGGTGAATGTGGTAGCTGTTCAATGACATTTATTAGTCTTCCTCAATAATAGCTTTGCGAGATGCTGAATTATCGTAGTGCAAAATTCTTGAGTTTTGTTTCCACCGATCTAGTATTTTGCAATGAATTTGCTATCTCAAACCAGGTAATATTCTTTATTAACCGTCTGTCCTCCTTTATTTACCGTCTGTCCAACATTGCGATAATTGAATGTAGCAGCCAACATTACCCTGACTTTAATCGATTTTGACGTACTTTTTTCGCTTTCAACGCCATTGGATGGCACCATTTTGAAGCTTATTGAATAGTTTACAAATCCAATTTGTAATCTCATGTCTTGCCACCAATTAGAACGTTTTTTATGAATGTGCGATCGGAAGTAATTCGTTTTAGCATGACTTCAGCGACCTTTATGGAGATGAGGTTTTCAATTAAATTCAAGTCTTTTGTTTCATAGCCAAATTCGTTTCATACCAAAATCGAATAAAATGGTACGCATTGATTTCTGAGTTATTTCTTTAAAACTAACTAACAATTTATACCAATATTTCCTTCACTTTTCCGATGTTAACTACAATTGAACACGTTGACGGCCGACTAGAGCGAGGCAAATCTTCCACCACACCTCGACCGTTTTTGAATGTACTAACCCAGTCACGTCCACGTGTTTTTGATAAAAAAAAATTTTTGTATCGCAATCCTTCTGTCCCATTTTTAGCGATACAGGACACGAACTTCCATTTGCAATATAAAATTTAACGCTCAAACTCCGTGTCAGTATAGAGAATTCGCGACAAAAAAATTTTCGACATTTTTTTTTTAATTTTCGACATAACGTACATTGTGTATACAGGGTTATCCATTTACTAGTTTCAAAACTGCTATTCTAGCAAGGCTGTCAGCTGTTAAATACCTTTCATCTGAAGTGTTATTTATTTAGTGAAAGATTTGCGATTTATGAATATGGATCGTTTAACAACCGACGAACACGTCAAAACAGTTAAAATTTACTACAGGTGTGGTGATGCACTTTTTGTGCATTATGTGGTGATTGTGGTCGTCATAATCGACCTACTACTGTGCAAGGAATTGACAAGATTATAAAGAAATTTGAAGAGACTGAAAGGGTTACAGATGTGGTCAGGTCTGTGCATCATTGCAATGTACTCACTGACAAAAATATCGCTTCTGTTAGTGAAAATGTGGCGGGTAATCCGAATTTCAATTCAGTGTGCTATAGACGTCTGATAACCGACTTTTTATGGACCTCAATTAAAGATTATGAATTGGAATTGTAAAAGTAGTTAAAACTTACTACAAAAGCGGTGATTGAAATGGGGGCATTTTTCGTGCAAGATACTGTGCAAGGAGTTGGCAAGATTATAAAGAAATTTGTAGGGACTGGAAGCGTTACAGATGTGGTCAGACCTGTGCATCATCGCAGTGTACGCACTGGCGAAAATATCACTTCTGTTAATGAAAGTGTGGCGGATAATCAGAATTTTAATTCAGAGCGTTTTGGACTTTTTCTATGTAGTTTCAACAAGACGCTGCCACGAATCACACAACACGAATGATTTTGACTTTATTGCTTGAGAACTTCCCAGAAAGCATAATTTGGCGACGTCAACTGGCCATTAAGATCATGCAATTTGACGCCATTAGACTTTCTTGTGGGACTGCCTCAAAGACCGTGTTTACGCAGTTAATCCCCAAACGTTAGAGCATTTGAAAACCAACATTCGTGAAGTTATCGCCGAGATATCAGCCAAAATGTGCGAAAAAGTGGATTCAAAAGGATACACTGCTGCAACCAACTCACAGGATGGCATTAGACTATCTTGTAGGACTGTGTCAAAGACCGTGTGTACGCGGTTAATCCCCAAACGTTGGAGCATTTGAAAACCAACATTCATCAAGTTATCGCCGAGATATCGTCGAAAATGTGCGAAATTGTGGTCGAACACTACCTCAAAAAGAACCACAGCTGCAACCAACTCACAGGTGGTCATTAGACTTTCTTGTGGGACTGCGTCGAAAACTGTGTCTACGCGGTTAATCACCAAACGTTGGAGCATTTGAACACCAACACTCATCAAGCTATCGTCGTTATATCGCTCAAAACGTGCGAAAAAGTAGTCGAACACCAACTCTAAGGGATCCACTGCTGCAACCAACTCACAGGCGGTCATTTAAATGGCATTATATTTCGTACAGAGTGGCAAGACCCATGCATTATAATGAAAACAAGCATTATAATGAAATAAAAGTTTCATCGAAATCATAGCTTTATGTGTGTTTTATTCAACTCTACTTTTAAAACCGGAAAATGGATAACCCGTTATATTTTTTGTAAGCATAATATTTC
This sequence comes from Philornis downsi, assembly GCA_019455685.1. NCBI lineage: Eukaryota > Metazoa > Arthropoda > Insecta > Diptera > Muscidae > Philornis > Philornis downsi. Next base: position 1,820,448 of record JAHXMU010000724.1, on the reverse strand, counting down.
ATATACGAGCAGAGGAAAAAATTAAACTCCGCTTCAGTGGACTTATGCATATTCCATTGTATCGAGACCAAATATAAGTTCAATATGTTCAAAGCAACAATATTTGTTTTGTTCGAAGTTATACAGGGCGGCGCAATAGAACGTGCATATTGCATCACCTTTTTTTGCGAGGTAGAAAAGGGGAAAAAGGAGTCCTACGTCGTTGGGTTGGCGGGCTCATGGAGTTTTAGTCGCTATGAATCACTTCGACGGGAAGCGTCGCGCATTTTGCGTGCGCGCATTTTACGAGAACTCTCGTTCATATATTGCTACTAGGCGACAACATTGTGCTGAATATGGACTACGACGAATTAGTGAAGCTCCGAGTGCTAATTTAATTAAAATATGGGTAAAGCGTTTTGAAGAGTCCGGTTCAACATTTAAACCACAAGCAAATGGTCGCCCAAGAACATCTAGAACCGAAGACAATGTTGAGAGGGTTATGGAGTCAGTACAAGGAAATCCACAAATGTCGACTCGCAAGAGATCGTCCGTCTTACAATTATCGCGACGAAGTTTGAAACGAATTTTAACATTGGATCTTAAACTGCATGAGTCTGACTTCATAGCAAGGCTCGCATTTGCTAATGAAATGCTTAATCGATTTTCCAATTTTGACAATATCCTTTTCTCTGACGAGGCTCATTTCCTTATGAATGGGTTCGTAAACCGTCAAAATTGTCGTTACTGGAATAGTGAAAATCCCAAAACACCAGAATCACCAGAAACCATTGCATAGTCCTAAAGTGACAGTATGGGCAGCAATCTCTGGCAGAGGAATAATTGGTCCTTTTTTCTTCGAAAATACGCGGGGCCAGAACGTCACGGTTAATGCGAAACACTATGTTGAGATGTTGGACGGATTTTTGGCTCCAGAAATTGAAAGTTCAAGAATAGTGAATTCCAGAACTTGGTTCCAACAAGATGGAGCTACCTGTCACACATCAAATGACTCCATGGCGGTGGTGAAGCAGATGTTCCCTGGCAGACTGATTTCGAAAAGAGGTGATATCCCATGGCCCCCACGCAGTCCAAACTTGACGCCTCTTGACTTTTTTTTTGTGGGGATACCTCAAACACAAAGTCTACAGTAACAATCCAAGAAACATCGTTCAGCTCAAGGAGAATGTCCGTGGTGAAATTGCAGCCATTACACCAGTATTACTGAAGAAGGTTTGCAACAAATTTTCGTTTGCGGTTAGAGGAGTGCCGTCGTAGAGAGGGTCACCATTTAGATGATGTTATTTTTAAAAAATTAACTCCATTTATTACTCTACAATGCCTTAGATTTATTTTAACCATACCTTTTGTATTCATTTTTTAATCTATTTTTTAAATATGCACGTTCTATTGCACCACCCTGTATTACGACCCTAGCACATATTTTTGCGGATCACATGCTACTTTTTATCTGAGTTATTATTATGCTCTGAACGCATGTTTCGATAACAAAAAATTGCGTACAATGCCGAGCTGTGCTTTGTTTTACTATCTGCGCAATATATTGTCGCTGTTAACACTTATTTTTAAAAATGAAATGGATTTCAAAGTCAACATAACTCAGAATTGGTAATAAAGATGTTGTCCGAATTAGTATAAAGAATACAAATTTCAAACGGTTTAATTTACATTTTAGATTTCGCACAGGTTTCTAGTAGTATTTTACATTCAGATACACGTATATACACGACGTATATTTACTAAATATACCAAAAACTTGTATTGTCTCATAAACTATTTGCGTATTAAAAATACTTTATAATGAAGACGCAATCGATATAATCGCATTAAGGTAATACAATTTTATAATACCTAAGACAAAAGCGATATAAGCGCATTAATATAATAATACAATTTTATAATGGCTGCATTACGAGGGCGGTCCCAAAACTAGCCGATCTAACAAAGAAGACACAAAAAAGATAGGAAAAAATTTTCTTTATTTTTCAACATAATCTTTTGCATCGCAACAAAGATAGACTTTACACAACTTTGGAAGCTCAACAAAAAATATTGAAGCTTGAATGGGAGGTGAGGCCACAATACAGTCCTAACCTTTGGATTTCCATACATTCCGAAGTCTGTTAGATTTTCTAAATGGGAAAATCCTTCAAAACAGATGAGGACCTAAAACTATGATGTTGCAATATTTTACTGGGAAAGATCAGCCATTCTCCAAATATGGAATCAAAAAATTGTTTGATGACGGCAGATGACAGCTGATAGCCTTGCCAGATTGGCGATTTTGAAACCATTAAATGAATAACACTTGATATCGCATCTTTCTATATATCAATCTTCATTACGTAGAAAATGGGGTACTTCCCTTTGAACTGGTATAGGACGGCCTTAAAGCTTATTCCCCATGGTTCTCCTTACATGGCAACAATGTGATATGGAAGAGCCCCTCACATTCTTAAATATTTCCATTTTTAAATGAGAAACTTTTACTAGACTTGTCGAATGCTTGACTACGATCAAAGTATTTATCAGCACGTCAAGGAAAGCGATTCTCAAAGAAGGACAGGTGGCAAAGTCCGTCAAAGTCCGTAGAACAAAGTGGCACTTTCATTATATGAATAAAAAGTTTGGAATTTATCTTGAGCAAAAACATCTAAATAACCCAGTGTATTCTAACTCCAATCCAATATCCTTGCACAGTTTTGTGAACATTCCGTACTAATGTCAAATGTGATTAAAATGTCGACCAAAATTCAAATGCCATAGCCAATTCTTTAATATTTCAACACAAATGGTAGTCGTAAGTCCAATCTGTACAAATAACTCAAAACAGTCCGCAGTTTCTGTGCTTATAATTTATTATAAATAACATAAAATAAGAAACAAAATTATAATGCAGTCTGCACTTGATTATATGTAAATACTTGCGCAAAAGAACATTCATTTGAGTCATACATATTTTATATTTGTATGTGATTCACATACAAGCAATCACATCAACAATGCGACTGAAACGTAAGGCGACACTATATAGGGTTACCCATTTTTCGTTTTCAAGTAAAGTTAGATAAGACGCACATAAAGCTTTGATTTCGATGACACTTTTATTCCATTATAATGCTTGGACCTTGCTATTATGTACGAAAAGCAATGTCATTTAAATGACTGCAAAGGCTGTTCCACAATCACTTCTAGATTCTCCGGGCCCCATATGCGACAATTTTGCTTATTGACTTAACCACCGAATGAGAAATGAGCATCATCGCCGAAGAAAATTTTATTCGGTTGGAAGCCCACGTTCGAATCGCTACTTTTGTAGTAAATTTTAACTATTTTTACGCGTTCTTCGGTTGTTAAACGGTCCATAGTCATAAATGGCAAACGTTTCACTAGGCAAATAACACTTCAGTTGGCAGGTGTTTAATAGCTGAATGCCTTGCCAGACCGGGGTTTTTGAAATCACTAAAAGTCTAAGCAAAGAACAGTTGAACAGACTTATCAATTGGTATAAGATAATGTTTGTGATCTTTTTAAAGGTAGAAGAATCAATATAAAATAACTATGATTAGTCAAAAAGTGGTCAGACTTATCTTGAAAGATTTTTTATACGAATATGTAGATCTGTCGTGATGACAATCTTTAGTTTTGCCTGCTTTCCAATGAAAGTGCAGCGTACACATCAGCCATCTTCTGACACAGATAAACCGATGTAGATTGGCTTGACCTTTATGTAGTTTTAAATGCAACAAGTTTGCCTACACCTTTTGTCAGTCAGTCTTATTAGTCAGACTTATTTGTTATTATAACGTCCCATAAATGGACCAGATAATTTGCCTTTGAATAGAAAATTCAGATTTCCCCTGTTAAAAAAAGCTACGCTTTTCTAATTTTTGAGAGAGTAAATGAAGCATTTTCCAGATAGAAACTAAAAAAAACACTTTCCGGCAAAGTTTAGAAAAAATGTACCGCTTATTGCCACAAATGAAAGTACCATTAGAGTGATCATCTGGTGAAGAAATTATCCATTTCCAAAACATAAACCCTAATTAACTAACAAAGTTCGTGACTAAATAAGTAATGACAGCTAATGCCGGATGATTTGAAAGTCAACATCTGAAATAAGCAAAACTTTCTTCAACAACAACTGGTGCCACTTCACTGGAATGACATTTAAAATTCGGTCAAATTAAGTTATCTCATCTTACCATTTACAGTTTATAACGAAATGTGACTCAATATAATACATACCTGAAAAAAACAGAAAGGTCATATATTAGAAAAATAGATGTGAATAAAGGTTAATAAATTATAATACATTCTTAGAATATACAAACAATTTATCATGTATAGCGCCATACAATTTCAATACAATTCAATATCGAAGTTCTGAACACGAGGCTGGTATGATACCTAAGTAATAATATTGGTTAGAAGTAAAAAAATAAAACGTATTCGAGATCACTCTGAAATTAATCAGAAGATTTGGCAACAATACTAGAGACTTTATGGAAAGTTTATATGCTAGGTTACTGCGTTCTATAAACACAATTTGAGCCAATCAAATCAATCGCTGTATTTTGATGCGCTGACTACGTGGATGTATAGCTGATGAGCTATACGATGTGTGTTCTCGCCTCGACTAAATACTTATAGGAGAATTCCTTCACCTAGCCTGCGTTGTACGTATTACACATGAGCCCACTCAATGAACAGTTGAACTACCTTATTTATTGACACAAGATAATGTTCGAAGATAGATAAAAATTAGAACGATTAAAACGTTTCGGAAATTGGCCACACTTTTATTTAAGAGTAAGGTAAATTCCGACTAATAACAAGCGCGACGCGTCATAACACTTCTTCTGACACAGATGAACCGACAGAATTAGAGCCATTTAAATCAATTACGGTATTTTTGATGCGCTTGACTACGTGGATGTTGATATATAGGTCATGAATTATACTTACAACTAGAAGTTGCTGGACAAAAATTTGTTTAAATAATCAATTTGTAAATTATTCTTCAACCGAATTTTCTTGTTATCGGACAATTTTTTTGTTGACCAAATTTTTACTCTTAAAAGTAAATTTAAAATTTGTTACCAAACTAGAACAGCTGCTGTCTCTTAACGTCTCCACATAGCTACCTTAGCTTGTTTTTTATAACTGAATTTTCTTCAAAAACTCAATCGCGTACAAGTCGATTAAGACTTGCCAGAACGTATCGATTTCGACTGCACACTCATAAAACACATTGTAGCTGGTGATGAGACCTGCTTTCACGAGTTTGACATGCAAACCAGTAAATAAGTTTTGGAATGACGCCTTTCAACTGAGCCGAAACCGATTAAAAAATATGTTAACATCTAAAGGAATTGAAGATAATATTGATAATTTTCCTTGATTTTTGCTTTGTTGTGCACTCGAAATTCTTACCAGAAGGACGGGTGGTAATTAAAGAACATTTTTTGGGTATTACGTGGCGTTTGAAAGAACAATTTTGCCGGGAAAATCCAGGTTTGGCGAGATCAACTCATGGATTTTGCATCATAGTAATTCATAATGTCACAAGACTATCAATGTGAACGAATTTCTGGCAAAAAACTCAACAAGTACCTGTTATGGCTCCAGTTGCCTTCTTCTTCTTTCTAAAAGTTAAATCGCCATTTCGAGACACTCGAAGAAGATACAAAAAAGTTTTTTTCCGGTAAAATCGCTTGAAAAGCGTTGTGTTTATTGGACAATTCGCTGGCATTGGTGTATCATTTCAAAAGGAATAAACTTGAATGAATAACAAATATTTTGTGTTTCATATGTTATTAAGCAATTCCCGCTACATTTTTGACAGAAAATATACCTTGGTAAGTGTTCCTTTCAGTTCCTAGCATTTACCTTCTACAAGTCACATTCAGAGCGTGAAATATCAATGATTTTTGCCAACTTTTTTGCTTCAACTGATTCAAATAAACAGAAGAAACATATCAGGAGTATGTTTCTACCTGGACTATCACAAGCACCTGAATAGCTGCCTGTTATTATTATGATCTTGCACAGAATTACAGCGAAATCCGGTCAAAATCTGTTCTAAAAACTTTGCCAAAAAGTTTACATCTTTCCGAACTAATATTGCAAATTAAGGAAAATACCTAATCAGCAGCGGATCGAATTTATATTGAATGTTTAAATTGAATGTTGTTCTCTACCATACTGAACGATACTAATGACTGAAACTGGCACAGGAATTATGGATTTACGATACTTTAATTTAATATATATCTACTATATGCTTTAATATTGTTTAAATACAACGCATAATTCCTTTTGTGTTCTGTTCGCGGTTTGGTAATCGTTATACAACCCTCTCATGTTGTAGGAAATGTTCTTTCATCAAACTGATAACCGTTAAAACGGCACATGAAAGAAACGCGAAATAGACGTAAAAATTAACACTTTTTTACATATAAAAGAATTCACCATCACGATTTTTAACAGGAAATCAAAACTTAAATTTTATGCCAACATAAATATTGAAATATGTATAAATTCGGCGTCATTCTGTCCACTCAACAAAATCCAAAGAAAAATAAACAAAGTTAACAAAATGAGTATGTCTGAAACTGATTCAATTCCAATTTATGCAAATGTACTAAGCGATTTTTGGAAACAATGATGAGACAGACCGCATCAAATCGCACATTTGAATATTCCAATTTTAAACAGGTCATTTGTATACCAAACAAAAACTGAATATTGTCGAATACAATTATTAACAAAATTATAAATTTTATTAACAGCAAAGACTCTTAACAATCCTGAGGGGTAGAAGCAGCCAAACAAGTCTATGAAATCATGCAGTTTGGCGAAGGAAAAAAAGTTGTCATAAATGAGAATACTGTGAGATTTATTAATATAAAGCAGAAACGTTTTTTTTTTTATTATAGAGTGTTTGTTGTAGATTAATGAAAACAGAGAAAAAAACAGTAAAATATTTATAAATAATGAAGTCATAGATTGCTGAGAAATTTAGAATTTATAATACGATTCACAATCAAAGCGCAGCGGACTTTATATGAATAAAGTTACCGATGGTTATTCAGTCGCATAGATTTTAAATCCAAATAAATAAATAAATCCAAAGAGCAAGAGAGAAGTGTTATAAATGAAAGGAATATAATTAGAACTGCATTATGCTAGACATGGCGGCATCTGAGTATACCAAATCTTGACAATTTCTGGAAATATTTAGAAAGAAATCCTGTTTTGAATTTCTTAATCAGATTAATGAAATTTTGCATCATTTCACACCTATGACACACTTCATTGAGCTGATGGAAAATTGTTGGAAATGTTTCCATTAGAATTGTATTTTATTTTGATGGAATGAACGATGTTTATTAACTTGTTGTTTAAAAGAATATTCAGTTCTTTAAATCCACAAGACCGCTGGCTAAAGTTTCGATTTGTGGTTCATTTCGGCAAAAAAAAACTTGCTTTTAAAGCCCAGTCTGGATATGAAGAGCCGCTCTCTAACCAAACACATTATGATGAAGAATGTAGTGAAATTTCAGCAGTAAAAACTCTGCATTGATGTCAACACTTTAGCCGATTGATACACGCTCTGTGAGGTTATATAGTTCACCTAATCGGTTAAGACATGGATAGGAGTTGGTCCCAGCTCTGACTGCGCCCGAAAGTATCAGAGTGTCCGACTTATGCAAAAGAATCGAGGGCTGCAAAATATTTTCCTCGATCGTTTCAAAATATCTTTCAAAATAGCGCATGATTTTTTAATCCTAGAATAGATACGGGTCTCTTGGTTCTTTTAAATTGGCCTGGCTATGTGTCTTGACTAGAGTATCGAAGAAGCAGCACTTCAAACAAAAAAAACTTTTTCAATTATTTCGATAACAAAAACTGGTTACAATCTCCTCTTTGATGCAAAAAATAATTGAAAACTTAAAGTTTAAACTCGAAGAAGTTAGTCTATTTTCATTAATTTTCTTTTGAAAATTTGTTATATAATTTCATTTTACTCATGTTTTAAATTTTATTTTGAAAAATTTTCATATAATTTAAAATATCTGTGTAATTGTTCACATGGCTCGTCAATTTGATTAGTGTTGCCATTCTAGAATGAGCCGTAAGCTCGACACGAAATGTGAATATGAAAATGAAAAAACAAAGAAATACAAATTATGTTATTGTAAATATAAAAATCGGGAGTGAGTCCTTAAGGATGTACCAGGTTCTGAGTGCCTACACATAGAATTAGCTAATACTAGTGACAATAAGTAAGTAAGAAGCCACATAATTTATGATCATTTTACGTTTTGTATAAAAATGCCTCTGATTGGAATCTCAACGTTCAATGTTTTGTGAATAAATCTGGCAATGCAGATGTGTGACAACCAGCGTCACCTATTTAGCTTTTTCCCCGCCAAACCGGGCTTTTTTCCAGCTGTTTAGCTTTAAGCAAATATTCAAATTCTATCAAATAGAAAATATTTCATCAAAAACTATGAATTAGGAAAAGCAGCACACGATATCTGGCCACGAAAACTGTTTTATCGGTTTGGATACTCTAGGAATTAATAAAGGGTGTCCCAACAAGAACGCAAGATTTAAATTTGGCGCCATTCGTAAATTGCAAATATTTCTTTAAATAAATAACGTTTCAGATGGAGGGTATTTAACAGCAAACAGCATCGCCAGATCGGCGGTTTTGAAAACACTAAAAAGATAACCCCGTATTATCCACTAGAGATTGTGATGTTGTCAGGTGGTAAATATGCATCAATGGAAGTGATGTCATTAAAAAAACAATTTTCGCTGTTCAAAAAAAAAAAAAAAAAAAAAATCCCATCCATGCCACGACATTTGTAAGTTCTTTGTAAATTGAACTTTATGATTTTGTGATCATAATATGATCATCCTTCAATTACAATGCTAAGGTGAGCATTTGGAACAAAGTACGTTTTCTCAAGAGGTCAATAAATTGTAAAAATTTTGAACGAATTCTATTGGCCTAAAAGGGAACAATGCTCAGGGAGCTAACACTTAACTGTTGCTGACGAAGCGATACTTGGAATTTTCGAGAGCAATATAATTCGTAAAGTAAAGCGCCGTCATGAGCTTTATGAGCTATTTAGCGTCGTAGTAATTGTTAAGCGGGTCAAAATAACTTTATTGAGATTTTTGTGTTTTGTTGTGCGACTGGAGCACAAATAGGCATTAAAAATAGAACTAGAACTGTGATGCAGAAGAGACGTCGACGTAAAGCCTAGATTATAGTGTTTCTATGGAACCACGAAAGACCAAATTTGTTTTTTCTATTTGAAGTTATACTAACACTAGTGATTTGGAATGTTCATCTCGATTAAAGAACGGAATTAAACGAACATTTTCCTGCGATTTTTATGATATTGGACGTGCTTTAACTCTACAAGACTGTGCCGTCCAATGCGCTCCGGCTTTTGATTTAACTTTAACTGGTTTTCTGAATTCAATTCATGATCGCTGTTCGTTTTAGAAAGAATTTCTTGAAGATTGTGCAAAATCAGCAGATGTGGCAACGAACGAAAGAAAGAAAGAACACTGTACAGCAGCTGAAATGATTGTTATGTGACTCATAGTGAATTTGCAGTATGATTGCGCGTTGGCTTTATTTCCATGTAATTAATAAAATCATTTGGACTTCAAAGAGCATTTTTCTTCGCATTGTATACTACAAAATTCAACAATCGATAAAAAAAAAGTTTCATGTCGATTTGAACAAAAAAAACAAATGTTGAAAGAAATCGATCGTCGTGCTTTGAATGATGTAAGACTGCGACAGGCGACGGATCATAGATCTATGCATGTGAACCCGAAACAAAATAGCAGTCGACTGTAAGGGCCTTCCAAGGCGAACCAAATCTAACAAAAGCTGTTCGGTCACGAATCACTTCGAAACAAATGTTTGCCGGGTCTTCCACAAAAACCAGACATGTATTTAACGTGCATGGCGGTGGCTCGACAGAAATCTTTGAAGAAATAATCGAAGACATCGAACACACCGAACATAGGCAATGCAAACTCGTACCAATCAGCTCAATCAGTTGGCTGTTTCAGCCTTTCAGAAATTGAATTGATGAACCGCATGCGTGATATACCCCTGATTTTGCAGACCGTTGTGTAACTCAATATTTCCATTTGAAAGAGGTCAGTCCAATCAATATTACCGTCGAGCTATATTCTACTCTGGGGGAGTCTGCTTCTTCGTTTACAACTGTAATATATTGGATAGCAGAAATTAGACGAGGCCGTCCGAGCTGCCAAGACGAACACCATAGTGGTCGACCAATTGAGGTGTCCACGCCACAGACGGATAAGAAAATCCACAAAATGATATTTTAAATGATATGATAGGAATTTCAAAAGTGCCATACATCATTTATTGGCCAAAAATTTGAAAATGAGAAAGCTGTGCGCGCTTGCTTCCAATAGAGCAAAAACAGTGCGGTAGAGTGGCAGCCAATGACTTCCTTTATTACATTTTAAATAAATCGCGCGGTTAATATTTTGTTGATATCTTAAAAAGCAGTGAATGCTTTAGAAAAAAAAACATGTTTTGCAGTTTCCTTGGTCGTAGCAGGAAAGGTGCTTCGTTAATTGATTAGAATGCATACAGAAATGTGTTGCCCATTTTCCAGTGATAGATTTGTATTGACATTTATTTATGTCCAAATGTAAAAGACAACATTTAAACTCAGTCTTTGCTAATCTTCTATCTATTCTATTATGGACTCAAAGTGGTCGTGATCAGCCGTTTGAGCAAGAATAACATAAATACAAGAAAGAATTAACTAAATTAAGCGTGTATTAAATAAAATCCGATCTACATTAAACTCGTACTGAATCACGTTGAACATTAACATTCCGTCTATTCCTTTGGGACAGCTACGCCTTTATTTGTCGTGGTAGTTTTGACTTTAAACGCGTTTGTTAACCGAACTGTAGTTGTTGTTTCTAAGCTGTTTTTCAGTTCATTTTGTATTCTAAATTGTTTGTTATATGTTTAAAAGTTTTTTTCATTTATTTATTTTTTTTTTCGTCGTGTGATTGTGCGGGTTTTTTTCTATTAAATATGTACGTGATTTTCAAAACAGATTCAAATGAATACAACCGGAGTTTCTATGCTTATCCAGTATATCACACATAAGGCGGCTCCATGAATGTTTAAGGTACTACGAATATTTCTACAGATACGGCAGAAATGACGGCTGAAACGCATACCGGCATTTACGGCTGACATAAGAATGTGCATACATACTACACATGTTGGTGCTGCTACTAACATGTATGTGAATATATGTATATGTACGAGTATGTGTACGAGTATGTAACTGAGGTGAATGCGTGGCAACGTACAAAATCATAGAACACCTTTAAGATATGTTGTCGGAGCAACACAAACCCGGCACATGAAACCACATTCACTCAATACTTTTGAGTTTTAAGTCTGAAATTATTGCGAGTCGTGATGCGGTGGTGACGGCAGTTTGCTTAGTTGGTGTCTGCTGTCACTTGGAGCCTTTCCACGCTGAACGCAACACAATCCAAGAAGAAATTTCGTATTTTGTATAGAGAATACAGAATATTTTACGGAGTGAATGAACGTCCATGGAATATTAAGTTGATGTCTTGTCAGGGAAAAACTTATAATGACATCAAGAGTCAGAGCAAAGTTTTTAGTATTGTTAAAAACCGCATTTGAATACGGGGGAGAAATAAAAAGGAATCAACAATAAATGGAAATTTCACATTATAAAGGTAATGCAATATTCAATTATAGAAAAGTTAACGTTTATTATATTCTTTGCATTTGTATTTTATATAGGGTGATTTTTGAAAATTTAAGTTTTTTCAGGTTGGCAAACGTCATCTGTCAAAGTGAAAAGTGTACAGTATACTCTGCCATTTCATCATGGAAAGACTAACAAACGAGCAACGATTGCAAATCGTTGAAATTTATTATCAAAATTCGTGCTCTGTGACAAATGTGCATCGTTTGATACGACCATTTTATGGTCGTCAAAATCGACCTGCTGAATCAACAATTCGTGCTGTTATCTTCAAATTTCGCACCAAATTTACTTTGTTGGACATAAAACCGTCGACTCGCATGCATAGAGTGCGTATCGAAGAAAATATTGCAGCCGTAGCGACCAGTGTTTAATGACGATCGTGAAATGTCAATTCGTCGCCGGTCTCAGCGACTGGGTGGGCATGTGTTACTGAACCATAAGGAATTTTTTGAGGTTGGTTGGTATGTGGTTTCATCAGGACGGTGCAACATACCACACTGCTCGTGAAACAATGGATATGTTGAGGGATGAATTTGGTGAGCAGCTTGTCTCTCAATTTGGCCCTGTGGGGTTATGTCAAGTCGTTAGTTTATGTGGACAAGCCGAACACTATTGAAGCCTTACAGGATAACATAACACGTGTTATTCGTGGAATACAGGCCGAAATGCTCGAAAAAGTGACGAAAAATTTGATCTTCCGAATGGACGTTTTGAGACGGAGCCGCGGACAACATTTAAATGAAATTATCTTTAAATGGCAAAGACCAGTTTATCGATTCCAATAAAATATATGATGCACATTTGAGTGTTTTATTCGATTTTTAAACAAACTACGATTAAAATATCACCTTTTATTATAATATTTTGTTCTGTTATTTTTTAAATAATTTAACTATTAAAATTTTTCTACCATTAGCATCATAAATATGATGTCATTGTAGCTCATTTCTCTAGATTGTTACTTTGGCCTTCAATCTCATTGTTATCGTCCATTTTGTGAAATATGGTCCGGTCTCATTAAGCAATAGCCTTGTCACACTCCTCCGAGTGTGAGCTCAAGTTCAAAATTTGTTGATTTTTTTTATTGAAAATTTTTTTGTATAGTATGTCGGTTTGTGCTTCTTTTTTATGTGAGAATTTTTCATTTTAATTCAATTAAATAAGAATTTTATTGTTTGGGCAAAACTTGTCGGTTCATGCTAATTTGCTGCAAAGAAATGCAAACGTTGCGTGTGTAAATCACACGCGAATAAACTGCTCTATGACTTCATAATAATATTGGCCAAAGTCATAAAAATTTTAGCTTATGGATGGACAGATTTTTTTCCATTTCCAAAAACAGGTCAAATGAGTACATGCGAAATACTTTCGAGTAGTTGGCAAAAGTTTCGAAACTTTGTTGCTTCATTTACTTTATGTAGAAGTTGAGTAGAATCCGAAAATCTGCAAGAACTCGATGTTACAGCAAAATATACTATACGCCCCCCTCTCACTCACAGCAATAAATATTAAAATAAATATATTAGAACGCGTAAAAAGACATTTTGTTTGTAATAAATATAAAGATTGCTATTTATGTGTGAGCAATTTGTCATCCTAGTGTTACAAAGTGCCTGCTGTCACATCAATCATAAAATTTTAAATTTTTGAGGATGCCCAAAAATTTACCACCAACGCATCGCAAGAAAGGGATATGGAAAACATGAGCATTTTCTATTTCTACACCATTTCCAATTGCAAGCGAGAAAACACCAATTTAGAGAATTTTTACTTAACACCGGATACAAATCAATTGAAATTAAGACAGTATATTTACGTTTAGAAGAAAAAAGACAAGAACAAATTACAATATATTAATACATAAATAAATCTATTAATATTAAGGAAATATAAATTTATAAAGAAAAATTCCAACGGCAAGGGCGGTCCCAAGCCCAAGCCGACCTGCGTATAGATGCTGCCAGTAGTTTCAACAAAATTATTTTGGTGAAAAGTAGCAAGCTTATAAAACATATGTTTTAAGTTTCAACCAACCACGTTGTTTAGTATTTTCAGTTGAACTATCAAAAGTAAACAATCTCAGTAAACATGGAAAAAAAATGGTGATCGTTGGGTAATTTAATATTTCCATTTGAAAGGTCTCAGTCCAATTAATATTAAAGCCAAGCTATATTTAATTGGGGGGGTCTACTCCTTCGTTTACGACTGTAAAATATTGAATAGCAGAGTTTAGACGATGCCGTACGTGCTGCCAACACGAACAATCTAGTCGTCGACCACTTGAGGTGTCCACACCAGACATGGTTATGAAAATCTGCAAAATTGTATTGGATGATCGCCATCTGAAGGTGTGTGAGCTAGCTCAAATAATAGCCATTTCAAAAACTGCTACACATCGCATATTGACCAAAAATTTGAAGATGAGAAAGCTGTGCGCGTTTGCTTCCAATACAGCAAAAACAGTGTCATGAAAATGTTTCAGTAGAATGTTAGGCGAGGTTTCACCGCAATAAAGCCGAATTTTTGCGTCGATTTATGGTCATGGATGAGACGTGGATCCATCACTTTACACCTGAGGCAAAGGAATAGTCAAAGCGGTGGACTCGAATGGGAGAATCGTGTCCAAAGAAGCAAAGTTATGGCGACTGTTTTATGGGATGAGCATGAGAATATTTTTTATTGATTATCTTCAGAAAGGAAAAATCATCAACGGCAAATATTATGCTAATTTATTGCAGCATTTAGGTGATGAAATTATGGAAAAAAGAACGCATTTGGTTAAAAAGAAGGTGTTGTCTTAAGAATACTCCAGTTCACTCACACATCCACTATTGCGATGGCAAAAATTAATGAATTCGAACTATTTCGTCACGTACTTTATTCGCCAGATGTAGCTTCTTCGGACTATTTTCTGTTTCAAAACTTGAAATAGTGGCTCCGTGGTAAAAGATTTGCCAACAATGAAGAAGTGGAGTCTGCAGTTGATAGCTTATTTAAGGATTTGGACAGTTTTTCCTATAAACAGGGTATAGAAGCTATTGAATATCGCTGGAAAAAGTGTATCGAGCTAAAAGAAGATTATGTTTCCCAGCTTTTCTGTGTCTTCTTTGTTAGGTCAACTAGTTTCGGGATCGCCTCGTATATACTCGTATGAGCAATTTGTCTTCCTAGTGTTACAACTTAATATTGAGAAAATATGAATTGATAATAAAGAAAATTCCAGTTAAAATTGCGAAATGATCAATTCGGGATAATACGCTTTGATTGAAATAAGAAGAAATCATTTGGTAATAAGAAAATAATAATTTACATTCATATCTTCACCCCAAAGGAATGAAGTTATATATCATTTGATACGGCAAAATGTAACAACCAGATGGAAACGTTTGCAATATGAAGTATCTTCTGACCAAACGTCGGAGTGTTTCATGACTTTTTTAATCGATTAAGCGATGTTCACTTGCTTGGCTAACACGATAATTGTCTTTAACCCCTACGAAACTTCTTAAAATTTGTCACATTGTAAATGGACTATATATAAGCCAATTCCTTCTGGCAGCTTTTACTCAAATTGACTGACTTTCGGAAATCCAATTTTTTGCCCGATACTCGTAATTTGTCGACAGCAGTAACATATATTTTTGTCCATTGTATTGCCCTATAATTTTCAGTAAAATTCAGCTAAATCTGGCGCTTGCTAAAATATGCTCTAAGAATGAAACTATATTGCATTGTCACTTCCCTTCTAGCAGCAGCCATACAAATTGTCTGATTTTCGGAAATTCAATCTTTCCTCTGTAGTTTCTAAAATTTAGGATGAGGTGACATAGCTTTTTGTTCACTGTATTGATTTTTGGAGTTTAAAATGCTTGAGAACAAGCTAAAATGTAAACACGCTGCTTTCGGTTCCTCCCATATGAATGTCCATATATTTTTAGCTTCATGCCTTTTAAGAAGCCATCAATCAAATTTGGGACATATCGTGCACTTAGTAAACTTAGTTCTGAGAACAAAAATGGGCAGCATTATCACACTTTTCAAGCATTATACCCCCCACAACAATTTGAAAGATTAGTTAAAATTTAATTTTTCCCCTGTATTTTTTGTTAACTGTATTGCGTTAACATTTTAAAATATTGATGGGATAACAACGCTCTATCTGGTAACTCCCATATAAATAGCCTAATCTAACCCACATATTCCTACGTTCATATCTTTCATTCGATCACACTAAATTCACCATAATTTAGCACACACCAGGCGCCCGGTAAATAAACTTAGATCCGCGAACAAAAGTGGATTGTCTGCCACGATCATTAGGGTAGCACATGCACAAATTGATGGTTTGGCAAACACTAATATTTGCTCCATAATTTCTAAGTGGGAGGCTCAACAAGTTATTATTTTTTTCTCGTATTGTGCCATAAATCAGGTAATTTCTTTAATAAGAACCTATCTAGCTGAGTTACATATACCTTCACCCAAAGTCGTTCAAGTAGGCGTAAAACTGTGCGGGATGCTAGAAACGAAGTGATAATGCTTCTGAAGGCATCTAGAAGCGCCAACTCGAATGAATTTTGGGTAAAGGTCATTTCACCTTACTGAAATTTATGTACTGGCAAGATTTTACAACTAAAATCGATAAAAGAGCAAATGAAATTGAGAATTTTCTGCCTCAAAATGAAAAAACTTGGTGATATTTTAGAAATTATTATTTTTTTTTTTAAATTTTCATTGTTTCCCATCATTACACCACGACATTGTGGTTCAGAGTACCTACCATTTGTTTGTAAAATCGGGAAATATCAGAACAAAATGTACAAAGATGGACTTAATTTTGGAGTCTATATATAGGTAACGATAGCCATTTGTCTAACCAGTCATACATTACTCGCATATAGAGACGGCATAGACATTATTGGCCGAAAACTGCGAGATGTTACTGCAGCCTTCTCAAGCATCAAAAAGGAAGCTGTGAAAATGGGTCTGGTGATAAATAAGGACAAAACAAAGTTATTGCTTTCAACGAACAAAGAGTCTACTTGTTTGGGACGCTGTGTGAACGTTGACAACTATAATTTTGAAATGGGGAAAAATTCATCTACCTCGGTTCTGCTGTAAACAAAACGAATGATGTCAGCATGGAGATACAAAGGAGTGTATTGCTTGTTAACAGATGTTACTATGGGCTAAGCAAGCGATTCAATGATAAAGACCTCTCTCGACAAACAAAAATCCGACTGTACCAGACGTCGGTTCTACCTGTCTTGTCATATGGCGCAGAATCCTGGGTTATGACGCAAGCAGATGAATCAGTACTGAAAGTTTTCGAGAGGAAAATACTCCGCAAAATATATGGACCCATCATCGTTAACAGAGAGTATCGGCGGTCTATGAACAATGAGCTGTATGAGCTATATGCCGACATCGACGTGCCGATATACAGCGATTGCGTTGGCTGGGTCATGTTGTGCGGATGGAGCCAAATGCTCCGGCACGGAAAGTTTTCGACAACGAACTCGATGGAGGGCGCAGAAGAGGGCGACCAAAACACCGTTGGAAGGACCACGTTTTTGAAACACTATCGAGGCCTGGTGTGACGAATTGCAGAAGAAGCGCAGAAAACAAAAGACTTTCCAAAAGGGAGCAGAGTTGGTAGTGTCTGCCGTTCATTGCTATTTCTTTCCTTTCAGTTCATAATGAATATTTTCCAGTATATACTTACAAAATATCTGGCAAAGAGCCTCAAGACATTCTTCTGGGAATCTGAACTACCCAATGTGACTCTGCGTAAGTTAGAAAAGACAATAAAAGGTCATGGCTCATTGGACAAATGGCAAGTACTTGTACTTGTACTTCAAAACGCCACCAACGGGTGGAAAATACGTAATGCAAATAATGCATTACATTTTGCACTGTGTATCACAAAATTATAAATAATAGTTATACTGGTATTACTCACTCCATACTCCATCTTTCCTATTACTGCACGATGCGCTCTACCTTAATTTTATGAGTTTAATAATGCAAGAATTAACCATCTTTTTAGCCACGTTTTAACTTATCATATCATATACCGCATTTTCCAGAAATGCATTCTAAGTTGAGGTCTTTACAAATCAGCGACAAAACTGCCCTAAAGGGCTCAAGAGCATTTATGAATATTTATGGATTATGGTTAGACAACGTTAATTAATTTATTCATTGGATGCTTCTTGACGAAGAAATTATGTAAATTAATAAGTAATTAAATTAATATTAATAAGGGTATCGAGTGATTACAGCAGCGACGAATTTGTGTGATTATGACTGTATAAAATAGTTTGCTCGTCGTTAAAAATTATGTTTGTTAACAATTAGAGAAATAAGTTATGAATATCCAGCTATTTTTGATTTTTTTTATAATAATTCAGCACCCAACAGAACTATTTTAAGATTATACCGGCTTTATTTTTTATTTTAAAAATATTTGAAATTTCGAAAATCAATGTGTAGCTCATGATTTGTCTATACGGTGCGGGATCCCAAAAAACCCAACAATGTGGAAGAAATAACATTTAAAAATATTGCACTTTAGAACATGAAAGTTTCAAAAATCCCTCTGCAATGAGATACCAGAGGCAAGTACGATCTCCTCAGTCATTCATGCAACAAATCATCGCTACACTCAGCGAAATTCAATTAAAGGCAACTGGATTTGCGGAACAGAAAATTCTTCTTTTCTATTTTATTTTGTAAAAGCGATGGGCAAGTTTAGCATACATAAAAATTTACAATTAGTTTTGTCGCTAATATAAGCAAATTGCGTATATTTTCGTAATTTTTGGTGCGAAATTCAATTAAAGGCATTCGTCTTAAGTTATCCAAAGAGGCCAGTTCAGGAGTTGATTGGTGTTTTTGTGTAATTACATTTGTTTAACATTCTTTTTTTAAAGTTTAGTTTTGTAAAAACCGATGTTTCTTAAATTATTTTCAAATGGGCAAGGGAAAGACGCTGACCAGCGAAGAAGTTACTCAAGTCCTTGCATACAAGGATGTCGGATTTTCTAACCGAAAAATTGCTCGCAAATTGGTACGCTCTTTCTAATAATTAGAAAGTTGCGCCATGAGGTGAAGCCGCTATTATACGCGCAGGACTTAAAAACATTTAAGGGCTTCAAAAATTGTATCACATTTAAACCTACCAATAACTAAGCGACGTGTCCAGCAAATTTTGCCAACTAGCAACCGACTAATTTAAAAAAAATTAGGTCTAAACCGACTCTACCATACGGACACAAAGTGGCTCGGCTAAAAAGAAAAGTGGAAAAAGGTGATTTTCTCAGATGAGAAAAAGTTTAAATTTGGATGACACTGATGGTTTTTATTATTATTGGCGTGACATTCGGCAGCCGGAAAGTTAATCCATAAAGCGAGACTTTGGTGGCGGATAGCTAATGGTTTGGGCTGCATTTAGCTACCACAATCAAACCCCAATGTGCAAAATTTCCGGGCATTTGAATTCAGATGGCTACATAAATTTGTAGAAGAATGTTTTTGTGGACACTTTTAAGGAAGAACCATCTAGCGACACAATTTTTCAGCAGGATAATGCGGCCATACACGTTTCATGGGCTAGTCGAGCTTCTAAAAACCTCATCTCAGGAATGGGCTCAAATACCACGTGCCGAGTCTAAAAAAATGATTGATTCTATGAAAAATCAGAAGTAATTCAAGAATCTGCGGGATGGACACATTATTAATTTACATTACTGAGCCTTTTAGAAGTTTTATTCTTTGATTTTTGATAACATAGAACATAGTGCTTTTAATTGAATTTCGCACTTTATTTTTGATTTGTTCTTTTTTCTTACATTATAAATTTGTTATTTAAATAAAATAAAAAAAAAATTGTCGTGTTTAACATAAAATGAAAAAAACATGAATTAAAATATACAATTTAATACAAAAATAAATAAATAAAATAAATAAATAAATAATCTAAATAAAAGTGAGTACCTTTAACTGAATTTCGCTGAGTGTACGTACATTCAAATGGCAATTCAAACTCCAGAGCTGAGTAAATATTAGACATTTCCAATGAAATAACAATCAATTTCATTTAAATTGCACACATTTAGGAAATGTTACATATTTGGGAATAACTTTACCAATTTTCTCACACTCATTTGAAGTGGAAAAAATGTTGTTTATAAAAATAATTTGAGAATTTGTTTGTTGTTATCTGGATTATTCATTATTATTATTTTTTTCCTTCTTTTTTATGCGGACAACAAACATTTCCAGCTCCACATGTGGTTTTCAACATCCACAGATATGGAACATGGAAAAAAATTAACATGTCTAAGTTTTACAATGAATTCACATTAACACCCCACATTTGCCGCAGTGTAAACGGCGGAGGGGCAATCGAGGTATACGAAGGTACGTTGGTTACACTTGTAAACAGCAGACATAGTTTACTCACATGCATGTGGAGCAGGGAACACTAAACATGCACCAACATCTGTGGCAGAATAATGTCAGTCTGCCTGTCGGATTGTCTGTATAGCTCAAATGAATGTGAAACATAGTGGGACAGGGTCTAACGATAAAAAGGGTTAATTTGCTGCTATAAGAAATAGAATATTGAATTGTTTCGAAGATTGTTTGTTTTACGTACGTAAATTAGGCTAAATTTAATGATTCCTGGTGCCACCGTTGGTACATTCATTTGACTATTCTAAAAACGTAGAGAACGCACTGCCAAATATAGGGTGGGCCATATGAGTGTTGGCGATTTAATTCTTCAATTTCTCGGTAACGCGCGGCGCGGGGTGGCGGGGGGATATGTTGTTCGCTGCGCTGCTTCCTAAAAATTTAGTCGCCATGGAGCCGTACACGGGAGTGCAGCGTGCATTTTGTGTCCGAGCGTATTACGAAAACAATAAATCAGTGATTACTGCACGACGTTTATATCGGCATGAACACGGTTTACACGATTTAAGTGAAGTTCCAAGCGCCAATGTGATACGAAAATGGATCAGAATGTTCGAAACAACCGGCTCAACAGTACCAATTACGGTTCGTGGTCGCCCAGTTTCTGCAAGATCAGCCGACATTGTGGAGCGTGTTCGTGTTTCAGTTCAGCGAAATCCGCAACAGTCAACACGTAAGAGAAGTCAGTCTTTGGATGTCAAAAGAACAACTTTACGACGAATTTTGAAACGTGATTTGCATTTGAAGGCTTATAAGATTCAGATAGTCCAAGAATTAAAACCCGATGATGCCAATAACCGACTTAACTTTGTCAATTTGATGCTAGAGCGGTTCAACAATTTCAACAACGTGATTTTTAGTGATGAGGCCAATTTTCACCTTAATGGCCATGTGGACAAGCAAAATTGTCGGTTCTGGTCCGAGACTAATCCCCGACGCTTGCATGAACGTCCACTTCACAGCCCTAAGCTTGTCGTGTGGGCTGGGATAACATCAACCGGTATTATTGGACCATACTTTTTTGAGGACGAAAGAGGGCATGCGATGACGGTTAGAGCGAACAATTTTTGCAACATGCTAGCAGACTCGAGGATGTGGTTTCAACAGGATGTGGCCACATGTCATACGGCTAGGGTATCCATAGAGCTGCTGAAAAATGTTTTTCCTGGAAAACTCATTTCGAAAAGGGGGGATATTTAATGGCCCCCACGTAGCCCCGATCTCTCTCCATGCGATGGGGGCTACCTCAAATCGGTAGTCTACGAGAATAATCCGACCAATTTAGAGCAGTTGAAGAGGAACATTATTCAGGAAAGTAGCAAAATACCGAGAACACATTTTCAACGAGTTTTCCAAAATTTGCGACTTCGGTTCCAAGAGTGTCAAGCAGCCGAGGGAAGCCATTTGGACAACATTATTTTTAAGTCTTAAAAATTCCCATGCTTCTACTTTTTAAAAATACAAACATATTTTTTTTTATGTTTCGTAGTTTTTTTTTAATTGAATATTTAAACCGCCAACACCCTTATGGCCCACCCGTTATAAAGCACAGTCGTATACGAGTATAGGGGTCAGTACCGAACACAAAGATGTACAGAAATACAGAAACGTATTACTTCATATACAGATTGGCTGATGAATGTTCCTACCAAGATGTTACTTTCAGACGTTGAAAAAAATTTTTCTTCTCAGAACTACGCTAAAGAGCATCCTTTTCAACTCTGTGTATTTTTTTTAACAACATAGTGCAACAGGTCAAAAAACCACAGAGAATTGCAACGAAAATTTCCTCATTAAGTCAATTTCAAGTAATTCCACATTGCTTTTGGGCTTTAAATTCTCCTGACATTATTGTAGCTCTTTTTGTTCTCAAAAGCCTATCCTCACAGGAAGCTTACAAAAAAAAAAAAAAAAAAAAATTATATATATATGTATATGGATGATTTAAAGCAATTCTCCAGGCAATAATGAGTAATTAAGTCATTTATTTTTTTAAAACTTTATAAAGAGGGTTAACAAAAATTTATTGTTTCTGAAGTGAAAAAAGAAAATATAATTTGTATGAATTAAAAAAAAATACTTGAATTTATTAATGTAGCAATATTCAACAGTCACCCTGTTTTCGAATGCTTTATATACATATGCTATCAGATTAAGGGCAAAAACAAATGAAAGCTAAAATATATACTCTTTAAGGAGCCAAATTTATTGTTTCCCAAATGAAAAACGAAAATATAATTTACATGACTTCACAAAAAAAATACTTGAGTTTATTAATGTAGCAATATTCAACAGTCGCCCTGTATTCCAATGTCTCCGTATATGTACAAAAACAAATGAAAGCTAAAATTTATACTGATTAAGGAGCCAATGTGCGCTTCTGTATTTATCCCTGTCGAATAATCTTAACGTTTCGCTGAAATTTCCCTCTCAAATAGTTTAATTATAAAAGAAAAGCATTAAAAAAAACATAAAATAGTTTCACAACTTTGAAATATAATGTACAATTATGAAAATTAACTCATTTCTGGTGACTTTTAAGAACATTATAAATTTTCCAAAATCTACATTTTGTGCAGATCTAAAAAAATGTGGCCCCTAATCACCAAAATAGGCTAATAGTTGACGTCCTATGGACCTCCTATACTAAGTAAGGATAAACATCAGTTATCAAAATATTTCCAAAAAAATCACTAAAATAAAAAGCATTAAAATCGAAAAAATCAAATGTGGAACATGAAGCGTCAAGTGGTAAAAATATCTTAATTTTGTATCATATTTTATATTTAACAAATTCATATTTCAGCGGTTTTTTTATTTAATCGATTTTTTGCTATATAACATTTAAATTACCTTGCATTATAATTAATTCATTGATTTAATTATTTTTTGTAATTGGAAGCTTCAATTCCGAGTTATAAATATATTTGCTTTTAGCGCGTTTAATTTTGACGATTTATAATAATTTTTGGCATTTCAGCCCATCTAATTTTTAGTCAGTTAGCAGTTTTTTATTTTAGCACTTCTTTAAATTTTTTCTTCGAAACAATAAATTTAACGCATTGTAGAAGCTTCTAAGAGAAATAACGAATTTTATCATTTTGGAAATCGAACTCTTCGCTTCCGATCTTAGTGTTTTTCAATATAATCCATATGGGATCTATATAAAAGACACCATCTAATTGCACTTAATTTTAATCATATGTTACATTTATTTATTTAGCGATTTTTTTTTAAATTTTTTGATGAAACATTGAAACAGATATTACAGGCCTCTAATAAAAACACAAAATGTCATTATTTTGGCTATTGGGCGCTTCTTTTTAAAGTTATAAACACATTTGTGTGTTAACGTTCTTTTTCTTTAATTTTGCTCCAGTCCTCGTTTTCAGGGAATGGTTGTCCACACCTCATAATTGTGGATGTTGAATGAATTTCAACACTAAAAGTAATCACATAGATTTTGCGCATCTTGCGAAAAGCACCATACTATTCTACATTCTTAGAAACTTCCAAAACAGAAGAATTTTTCGCGTTTTGACGATACCTTTCTGAAATATGGTTTTTTCTTTAATTAATTCACGCATTCTGATTTTGGAGTTGTCGAAATTTTCCTTTAAATATTTTCGAGTACAGTTTGCTGTTTTCGCAAATTATCTACGAACGAGAGAACAAAAAATACATTTAGCTCAGAAAATTGCGAAAGTAAATTAAGTACACTGAAGAATAACTCGCAAAAATTTACATTCGTGAAGAGCCCCAGTATGAGCCGTTTTATCCATTTTTCGGTTTCAAAAGTATAGGTAAATAAAACACAAATAAAACTTCGATTTCGATGAAACTTTTATTTCATAGTAATGGTTGAACTTTGCCATTAAGTACGAAATACAATGCCATTTAAATGACCGCCTCTGGATTGGTTGCAGCAGTGGATCTTTTTGAGGTAGATTTCGATAATCTTTTTCGTACATTTCGGGCGGTATCTGAGCAACAACTTGACAAATGTTGTTTTTCAAATGCTTCAACGTTTAGAGATTATCCGCGTAAACGCGTCTTTGACGTAGCCCTGCAAAAAAAGTTCAATGGCGTCAAATCGTGTGATATTGGTGGCAATCTTGGTGGAAATTACGCTTTCTGGAAACTTCTCATGCAATAAAACTAAAATCGGTCGTGTTGTGTGGCTCGTGGCACCGTTTTGTTGAAACTACATAGAAAAAGTCCAAAACGCTCTGAATTAAAATTCTGATTATCCGCCACACTTTCATGAACAGAAGTGATATTTTCGCCAGTGCGTACACTGCGATGATGCACAGGTCTGACCACATCTGTAACGCTTCCAGTCCCTACAAATTTCTTTATAATCTTGCCAACTCCTTGCACAGTATCTTGCACGAAAAATGCCCCCATTTCAATCACCGCTTTTGTAGTAAGTTTTAACTACTTTTACGCGTTCACTAGATAAATAACACTTCAGATGACAGGTATTTAACAGCTGGCAGCATTGCCAGACCAGCGGTTTTGAAACCATTTAATGTATAACCCTGTACAAACATAGGTAAAGAGTAAATCATTCTTAAAATGTTCTTTCGTAATACCTGGCTAATCGAAAGAGATTAGGGAAATCAATTAAAATTTTTGAATTTCAAAAATGCGAAATGCATCGAAATACAATGCCAGATGCAAGTTTCATACAAATGTGACGCAGTGGTAAAACTGGGAAATCAAATTCAGATTCTGAAGCACAAAATCGATATATTTGCAATAGCTTGATCCTTATTCACTCTTAATTTATTCATCATTCATTGCAATTACTGACTTTAAAGTCAGCCATCCCTAACAACTTTCCATATCTGTGGGATATCGCCATGCGTTAGCACATAATCTACAACTCTAATTTAAATTTAAACATTACATTTTTCTTCTGGTCCCATAACATTTACATTTCATGGTAATTTCAAAAAGTGTTAAAGGATTCCTGCTTATACTGTTAAGCCAAAAAGAGAATATTCATTCCGCCTTTCCTCTCTTGCAAGCTTTGAAGTATTGCAAACTTTGCTGCAGATTTAAGATAAATCTTCGGCTTTGCAATAGAAATAATTATCAGTTAGCATTGAAGACAAAAAAAAAGTTTAATGCAATCCAGCATTGCATCAGAGTAAAAGACAAACGTTGTAGTTGTTATACGATAAAGCTGTAGCAGCAGTCTGGTCTAGTGTTTTATGACCAAAACTTGAAAATTTTTGTACACTTTAAAGTGTAATTAAGATTTTGTGATTACAAATTAGGAAGTTAATTGCAATTTAATATGGATTCATTGCAGCACTTGTAACCGGGAAAGTAATTACGTAAAAAACTGAATTAAGCAGGCTAAGGAGGTATATGGCGGGGGGTAGTGGGAATATTAGTCACAGCAAGTTATTAATTAAAAGTATAAACGAGTTCAAAATAACGCTAATATCACTTGAATAGTAAAAGTTAAATAATCACTGAACAAATTAATTACACTTATCTATATAAACATCAAACTGACAAATACAAGCAATTCTTTAACCCTTTCATGGACGAATTTTAACCAGAGCAAATTTGTTGACACAATTTTGTTGATATGTTGATTTGTGCCTCAATGAAAGATATTTGGAACAAAAATCAAAATCTTGATAGGCCTACATCGTTGGGTTGGCGGGTTCATGGAGTTTTAGTCGCTATGAATCACTTCGACAGGAAGCGTCGCGCATTTTGCGTGCGCGCATTTTACGAGAACTCTCGTTCATATATTGCTACTAGGCGACTATATTGTGCTGAATATGGACTACGGCGAATTAGTGAAGCTCCGAGTGATAATTTAATTAAAATATGGGTAAAGCGTTTTGAAGAGACCGGTTCAACATTTAAACCACAAGCAAATGGTCGCCCAAGAACATCTAGGACCGAAGACAATGTTGAGAGGGTTATGGAGTCAGTACGGGGAAATCCACAAATGTCGACTCGCAAGAGATCGTCTGTCTTACAATTATCGCGACGAAGTTTGCATCGAATTTTAACATTGGATCTTAAACTGCATCCATATAAGCTGCAATTAACACAAGAATTGAAAGAGTCTGACTTCACAGCAAGGCTCGCATTTGCTAATGAAATGCTTAATCGATTTTCCAATTTTAACAATATCCTTTTCTCTGACGAGGCTCATTTCCTTATGAATGGGTTCGTAAACCATCAAAATTGTCGTTACTGGAATAGTGAAAATCCCAAAATCAAAAACCAGAAACCATTGCATAGTCCTAAAGTGACAGTATGGGCAGCAATCTCTGGCAAAAGAATAATTGGTCCTTTTTTCTCGAAAATGCGCGGGGCCAAAACGTCACGGTTAATGCGGAACGCTATGTTGAGATGTTGGACGGATTTTTGGCTCCAGAAATTGAAAGTTCAAGAATGGTGAATTCCAGAACTTGGTTCCAACAAGATGGAGCTACCTGTCACACATCAAATGACTCCATGGCGGTGGTGAAGCAGATGTTTCCTGGCAGACTGATTTCGAAAAGAGGTGATATCCCATGGCTCCCACGTAGTCCAGACTCTTGACGCCTCTTGACTTTCTTTTGTGGGGATACCTCAAACACAGAGTCTACAGTAATAATCCAAGAAACATCGTTCAGCTCAAGGAGAATATCCATGGTGAAATGGCAGCCATTACACCAATATTACTGAAGAAAGTTTTCAATAATTTTCGTTTGAGGTTAGAGGAGTGCCGTCGTAGAGAGGGTCACCATTTAGATGATGTTAGTTTTAAAAAATAAACTCCATTTATTACTCTACAATACCTTAGATTTATTTTAACCATACCTTTTGTATTTATTTTTTAATCTATTTTTTAAATATGCACGTTCTATTGCGCCACCCTGTAGTTTGTTTTGTTTTGTAAACTTCCCATTTGTAATAAAACCGTAATGAGCAATCAGATGCAATAAAATCAGGAAATCTTTGGAGCCAATGAAACGTAGAGTTTCCTGAAATCAGCACACTGGAGAATTTTCGTTGTAATCCTCTTACAAGAGTCCTGGCTATGTAGCAAGATGCAGCATCCTGTTGAAACCGCACACAACATTGAAAGAAATTCTCTTTCGGCGTATACTCGGAAAGAAGAATTCTTTCAGCCTCTCTAAGTAGCATCTTGGTATCAACATTCTTTAGCTTCCCCGTGTCCGGCAATCCCAAACAATCATATTTTTGATCCCGATATTTAGAATCACAAACGAGATGATAAAATATACACTTTTTGTTATACTTCGATATCGTATAACGTTTGTTTTTAAAGAAAGCCCCCGAAATATGACGTTGCTTACATGCAGCACTGGAAACGACAGGATTAATGACTAGATTACTAACTACTGGATTAGCAATTAAACTTAAATTCTTGTAAGGGTTTTTGCATTAAGCTCATAAAGTGTACATCTGCATGCCTCACTAAGATAATACAGTAATATAGGGTAATCCATTTAGTGCTTTCAAAGCCGCTGGTCTGGCAATGCAGTCAGCTGTTAAATACCTGTCATTTGAAGAGTTATTTATTTAGTGAAATGTTTACCATTTACAAATATGGATCGTTTAACAACCGAAGAACGCGCAACAATAACAAAATAATAAAAGAGGTAATTCAAACGTGGCCTTTCAATTGAACAACATTTTCTACAGCGATGAAGCTCATTTCGCACTCGGTGCTTACGTCGACAAGCAAAAGTGTCGCATATGGGGCTCGAAGAACCCAGAAGTGATAGTGGAAAAGCCATTACGCATTATGGTCTGGAAGTGTCGTTGGGCCGCATTTTTTTCGAAAACGACCTCAAAAGAATCCACTGCTGCAATCAATTCAGAAACGGCCATTTAAATATCGTGGTATTTCGTACATAATCGCAAGGTCCAAGCACTATAATGAAATAAAAATTTCATCGAAATCATAGCTTTATGTGTGTTTTATTCAACTTTATTTTTGGAACTGAAAAATGGATAACCCTGTATATTTAATTCGAAGGAAGCCTCTGCAACAGTTATAACATTTTAAACGTTATGAGATACAATAAGCTCTACCACATAATGTTGAAATTACGTTGTAAATAATACCTAACGTATTGTAGAAATTATATGTACGCAGATGAGCCCTGCGAATAAAATGATGTCGTTTCCAATTCTTGTGGAAAGTCTACATTTTTCAAACTCTTCGCTCGAAATTATGATGATGTTTTTGAAAAATGCGTAGAGTAGAGCATAGAGGAACTTCTATGAAATCGAGCCGAAATGTTGCCACAAAATTGAATTGAAATCTGTTTAATTTCTGTACAGACTTTTGTATAAAGTTAAAAAAAAGAAAAATAAAAACTCCCTTTATATTGGAAGAGATCCCAGTCAACAAAATTGTGAGCGGATTATAAGCAGTAAGAAACATGACTTTAACCTTTCCAATTTAATATTTAATGCTACCTTCACATATCAACGAGCATTTGGTCAAAACTGAATTGTTATACAAGAAGAAGGAGATTTTTCCACATCCTTCAATATTCGCAGAAGGATCGGTGGAGATAAATGATTTATGATATTCACTTGACGTCTAGCCTGCCATATAGAAGGAGACAATTAAATCATCTTCAAAAGTTTCGCTTCCCTCGATAGATTACAACATTTTCCCTGTAGCTACATTTGACTCATGCGATAAGTAATTCAGAGGAATTCAATGAAATAAATCGAAATAATAATAATGAATAAATGGAAATAATCATCCGATACAAATGAACGAAATAAATCGAGTGTAGCAATAAACCACACCAGTCACAAATCAAATGAATCACATGAATCAAGTGCATCAAAAGAATCGGGTCAATTCAAATTCAATCAATCAAATGGACCACCGACTTAAGTCAATCAAATAAATCAGATGAATAAAATGAAACATTTGTATCAAAGGAATGAATGAATCAAATGCATCAAATGAATCATTTGAAACAAATTATTCTAATACATATCAATCAATTGAATATTGTCATTGAAATCAAATCAAATTAAATAAACTGAATGGCTTAAAATGGGTCGGATAAAGAAAAAATCAAATAATTTCGATGAGTAAAATTAATCAAACGGATCTAATGAGTCAAGTGAGACAACTGAATCAAATAATCAAATTAATCATATAGAACTAATAAATCTAATAGATCATGTGGATCATATCAATCAAATGAATTAAGCGAATGAAATAAACTGAATGGCTTAAAATATGTCAGATAATTAAATCAATCAAATAATTCCGATGAATAAAATTAAATATTTTATATTGGCCTAATTTGGCTTTGTATTATATGTACAATATCGATAATAAAGAAATGAATTAATTAAAAAAAAATTTAAAAAATCAAATGGATGAGTCAAATGAGGCAACTGAATCAAATACATCAAATTAATCAAGTGAGGCAATTTCATTTGATTAATAATGTGAATAAATTTTTGGCTCAAAGTTGACGAATCATGTAGAACTAATTAATCTGGTAGATGATGTGGATTATATCGATCAAAGAAATCAAGTCAATGAAATAAACCAAAAC
The DNA here is from genome assembly GCA_019455685.1 of Philornis downsi. NCBI lineage: Eukaryota > Metazoa > Arthropoda > Insecta > Diptera > Muscidae > Philornis > Philornis downsi. Next base: position 1,790,540 of record JAHXMU010000724.1, on the reverse strand, counting down.
AATTGAAAAATTTAAAATTGAATCGTAAAAACGAACCAAATAAATCAAATAAAGCGTGCGTATTAAATGAATCAAACCAATTAAATGAAACAAACGAATCAAAAGACTCAAATAATCAATTGAATTAACTATTAATTATTAACTAATTAACGGGCCACATAAATCAAATAAATTTAATTGTTTGTATAAATCAAATCTTAATCTCACATGAAACAATTTTATGAGATAGATAAAATAAATCAAATGAATCCAATGAAATAAAAGAATCAGATGAATCAAATGGATCAAACAAGTAATATGAATCAAATTATTCGAAGAATCAATTGAATACAATAAATTAAACACATTGTATGATTCAAATGAAAAAACTTAAACTGATGGATCAAATGACCTAATCAATTAAACAATTTGAGTAAGTAAAATAAACCATATAAATCAAGCAATATGATATGAGTCAATGGACACTAATGAATCAAACTTATAAATGATCCAAATTATTAAATGAATTATATGAGCCGAATTAGTTTAATGAATTTAAACCGTCAATCCCAGTAATTAAAAGAGTCAAATCCGTTAAATGAATCAAACAATACAACGAAATAATTAGAAAATTAAATGCGAAATCCTCGATAGAAAGACATAGGAAGGAATATGCTTGGTATCGGGGTCGTAATTGCTCGCAGTATATGTTTACGCGACAGTTTCCAAGCAGAATGTTCAGACTATATAATTTCCAATAGAAAATTGCAGCATTTCATTTACATTCGAAAATTGCAAATAAAGTCGATATTTTCCATTTTTAGTTGAGAAAATTCGAAAGGAAAATGAAACGTTCCGCATTAGTTTGAGAAATTTTCAAATAATATAATAATATTGTGATTGTGAATGCTATTTTCCACTCACAGTGGTGGTCAAAACATATACAACTTAAATCAAATTAATTAATTGAGACTAAAAGTAATTTTTTTTTTAATCAAAACACCTTAAGAATTTTCCTCATTTATTTTCTTTTTTATTAAATTCAGTTATTTCTTTTTCTATATTACAAAATCAAAAGTTTTCATTACCTTAAAACAAAAAAAAAATAGTTTTAACAAAATAAGTCGAAATTCAAGTGTTCAAAACATTAGCAACTCCTATTTCTCTTATTTTTGACTATGTAATTAACGCTAACAAATGCTAGCATATAACGGTAATCCCATTCATAATTATCATTTATGATTTACGTATTGGTATTTTATCGAAAAATGCATGTTTATTGTTTTGATAAAGCAGTTTTAGTTCGGAATTGAAAAGGTTTACTTCGTTTTACACATGTTTGAGGAAAATGGCTGGAAATAAATACTGTTCGGGATTAAAAGCAAGAGTTCTAGGTGATTTTGAAAATGGACTTTCTCAAAAAGTAATTTCCGTAAAATATGGTATTCATAAATCGACGGTGAGCGTCAGCGGTGAACACAATTTTTTGTAATACCGCGGATTTTCATTGAGCTTTTGCAAGTTCCATTCACCAAAAATTAGACGTTGCGGTAGGTCATTCGGCTTCAATTCTTGCGTGAGTTGAATTTTATAGGCGTTCAAACCCAAATCGACGTATAAAATTATCATTATCGTCATTAACACTGGTCGCTACGGCTGCAATATTTTCTTCTTTACGCACTTTTCTCATGCGAGTTGATGATTTTATGTCCAACAAAGTAAATTTGGTGCGAAATTTGGAGATAACAGTACGAATTGTTGATTCAGCAGGTCGATTATGACGACCATAAAATGGTCGTATCAAACGATGCACATTTGGCACAGAGCACGAATTTCGATAATTAATTTCAACGATTTGCATTCGTTGCTCGTTTGTTAGTCTTTTCATGATGATATGGCAGAGTTTATTGTACACTTTTCACTTTGACAGATGACGTTTGGACGCCATTATCAACCAGTGCTGCCAACCTGAAAAACTTAAATCTAAAAAATCACCCTATATAAAAGAAAAATTCGTTTAAAACTTTCTCAGTTTTCGAAATTTTAATTGTTATTCTTTCACAAACAGATGGAAAATTTGATTTTCTTTTGAAATATTCTCAAAGCCATATGAACAAAAACTCGTTTTTAATTGGAATTTTCTCAAATATATGTGAAAAAAATCAATTTCACATGAAATGTTCTCAATTTCTGCTGGAAATAATCTCAACCTTAATCCTATAGAATTATATTCGGAACAGGGACTTAGCAGTACTATTAAAAACCATTAATTAAATAATTTAATTATTAATTTTCTTACAGTAACAAGAAAATAATAGCAGTTAATATTATCTTAGTTTACCTCGTAAGCAGCAACGTCCTCTTTGCCATAAATGGCAACTGGTGATGAATTTCGTGGGGCAAACATTTCGTTAAGTCGCTGCTGGCGGACGTAATTTCAAAAAATATTTTGTTTTCACAAAAAATTCAAGAAACAAAGATTGTAATGATTTTATTCAAAAACTAATCAACAATTTGTCAATCCGAAATTATGATTTTGCATGACAGTTGCTACGATGGCGCAATAGCCATGAAGACGTTGATGATGCTGTGCTGACAGGTAAAGTTGAGCGCGGAGTTGTAGCAAAATGACTGGACGTTACGTTCCAAATTGCAATTGGGATTGTAAACAATTTGTATGTTTGTCTTGCTGGTTATATCTGCTAATTATATTATTAATTATAATTATTCTTTTGATTTTGTTTTGTGGTAGTTGAATGTTGTTATGATTCAAACAATGGCACTTTGTGGAAGAATATTAATGTGAACCGCACCAAGCGATCATGGAGGTTTCAGTTGTTGTTTTTTTCCTTTCCTTTTTCTTCTCTTTTTTAAAGGAAATAGTACGCCTTCTCTATAGAAAGACCGTATGAATTGCACCGTCAACAGCTTTTATGTTTGTGGCTGTGTTTTTTGTTCTTTATTCATCTAATGTTTTTATAATTTGCTAGTGATTTGAGCTACAGAAAGTGCTCAATTTTTGGCATGACGAATTTTGGATAATTATCCAAAATAAAAAAAAGTTGTTTATAATGATGACGTGTGTGTTTCAAATAAACATGGGTTTGGCATTCAATTTCCCTTTGGGCGAATTTTTTTTTTTTTTTTTCAAAATACAATGAAGATTTTTTTGCGTTTCATGTGAACTCATTTGCTGCCTTGTCTCGACTTTAACTCAAGGCCGTTGCCGTTGTATTGTATTGTATCTTAGCCATAAAAGAAAGATACAAGTACAAGTTCGGAGGTATTCGAAAGCGCGCGTGGTTGTTTTTACAATGTTGAGATAAACACTCTCACGTTTCTCTCGTAAGAGTTTATCGTTTTGTTAATAATTTTGTATTTTTTCTAAAAATACTTTTACTTTGCTTTTTGCAGAATTTTACGTTTGAACGCCTGTTAATATAATAACTATTTCACTGGCATTTTATGTTTGTTGTTTTGTTTGAACTTTATTTTCTTATATTTTCCTTTTATTCGGCACTTTGCGGTTTAGCATGTAAATTCATTGTCTTCCATGGATCCGTTTTAAACTTAAGTTTAACACTAATTACTCGTTTGGTTATAATTCTTGCGTAACCAGTCGTTTTGGTTTTGTTCTTTTTTTTTAATTTCCTTATTCTTTTCAATGTAGTCGTCAAATTCTTTCGTTTTCGAAACTTATTGGTAATATTCAACTGGATATGGGATGAAGATTTTAATATTATGTGCTGTTATTTAAGTTGAAACTCATACAAATAATTCTCATGAAAGAAATATTTAACAACCCATCATGAGTCAGTGTTGGAGATGGCTAAACATTGTTTATACTTTATTTAGTTGAAATATAATCGCAATTCTTGGTATTTTCAAGATTCGATAAATAAGCATTAACATTTATAACGTATTGATTTTCACACAATTTCTAAAATTAGCTAAAATCTACAGCAAACTGAGATGTGTTTCAATAAATTGTCTTTCAATAAAATCCAACAGAATCCCATGTATGACTCAGTATCAGTGATAGTTAAACATTGTTGTTATCGTTTGATTTACATTTTAATCAAATTTCTAAAGAATCTTGGGATTTAAACAAAGATACCGAATAGTTTTCACAAATCTGTCTATAGATCAAAGGCGTTCTATTACAATTTTCGCAATGCCAGCGTTTATTATTTCGAAATCTATTCCGAAACATTGCAAATTCTTTCTATTAAAACACTTTCAAACTATTTCTATTTCAATAACGAAATAATCAACATTTTTGCAAACCAAAAAACAAATTTTAAAGAATTAGAAATCTAAAATAAACGGGAAAGACGGCTTTTCAAAAAATCGCTGTTATGGAAATATGCTAAAATTTCAGAATAATAAATAATTTAGAAATCAGACTTAACTGATGACAAGCATATTTAGAACATAAGCAATCACACCAGAAAATCATATTGAATTTAAAATTAATTGATTAAAAAAAATAATCGCCAGGACTAAGTATCGAACGCTGACCCTATGATTGCATAGCTCTTCAAAAGACTGCCCCGAAGAAAAATTACAACTATACCGATTCAAAAATTAAAAATAGTATGTTTTAAGACACTATATATAATATTTCGAATCCAGCTACATGGTTTCATAAATTGGATTATTTTTAAAGTACCACTTCTACTTGTGGTGTAATTAAGTGAGCAGATCTAACAGAAACACGCCAATACCACGGCTATGCACGGAAATGATTTTAAAAATAGGTTTTCTCGTGATGTTAAGACGATATTTCATAACATTTGTATAAAATTTCGAATATCTCACACGTGATGCGTTATAAATTCCATTTTAGGATGCCCATAGAAAGACATTTGTCTCTGTAATTTACTCGTTTTTGCATTACCATTTCATAATAGATTAAGTCAAAAATTATTTCAAATAAACGAATTGGTAGTTTTTATACTTTCCTTCAAGTGAAGGAAGGCTGAAGTTATAAGACTTAGTGAATGGCATTCAAATTTTTATTTAGCGTAGGGAGATTGATCAGATTTATACTAAATATGCACCATTTTATTGACAGCTTGGTATCCATTTTGAAGGTCATTCCATTTCGCTTGAGACAGTCAATTTTCACAAGGTTCTGTTGAGGTGAATTTTTCACAAGCAAAATCAATTGCCATAGACCAGGTGATAATCAATTGGAGCCAGGTCCAAACTATTAGTGTGTGGATCCTTAGAAGATCTCAGCCAAACTGAGCTCTTGGAACTTCTGGCGAGTCACTATCGATGTGTGTGGCCTGGCGTTGTACTGATGGCACACAATTTCTCTCCTACTGGCCAAAAATGACCGCCCCTGGCCGGTCCTCATGACAGTACATGTCCGAATTAAGAAGGGCATAGGGTAGAAACTCATAGTAGATGATTCTTAGGCACTCCCACCAAAAACGAAGCAAAATCGTTGGTGCACCGGAGTTCGAACACGACCGTTTTCACTTAATGTTGTCACAAGTGACTTTCTTTTCATCGCCTGCTAGAAAAAGATAGATTTTCTTACAAAGCAGCAGCGATTTGCAGATACAAATTCAGTCCATGAGATTTTTTGAGTTAACTGATGTGGCACCGGCTCATCAAGCTCTGTTTGTATCCAGCCTTATTCAAGTGCGTGTAGGTAAATAAAACTGATGTTCACGGATCCATAGATGCATCAAATAAGCAGTAAAGCATTGTAAGAGCAGCGTAGTGTAGCTTTGGACAATATTAGTTGGATATGTAGACAGGGAGGCTTTTATTTCTGTCCCTTAACCTTGGTTTTTAATTCGTATGCCAACTATGACTTTATTTGCAATATTGACAGAGTAAACCCATTAAGAGCCAGGGATTAAAAAAATACTTCTGCTTCTAAAGGGTTAATTACATACCAAAGTCAAAACAAACAAAACAATTTTTTTGCATTCCATGATCTCATATCATTCGCGGAAAAACCACCCACAATCAGTGAGCTTACACGCATTCAATTTTTATATTAACTCAACGGAACCTACAGTTTTACGCTGGTTTTACGTGAGCCTCGCTGTAGAAACCTAACCTACAGTGTGCTAATCACACTGGGCGTATTATAATGCGATTGTCAGCACCCGCCTGCGATATTCAAGTAAATTTGGACTACAGTTTTACGATGATTCCGAAAGTTAGTTGGAGAAGCGTTTACTAGACTTGACGATTTGCTCGACTACCCGAATTATTCGTCAGATACATCGCGATGACCGCTTCTAAAATACTAACGCAGGGTGTCCGACGTAAAAGTATACTACTTTTTTTTTGCCGCCATTTTGGTAAACATTAGTCTTGACAGTTCATATTTGGCAGTCGTGAAGTAGAGACGTGGCAAATTTTTTATGGACAAATATTCGATAAACCAACATGTTTTAATCGTTAAAAAATTTATCAAGATCAATCATCGATTACTGTGACAATGAGAAAGTTAAGTGAAATTTTTGGGAGAAACAATGTGCCAACAAGATGCACTATTTATCGTGTAGTGAATGATTTCGAAGAAAGAGGGTCTGTAGCTGATAGGACCAAGTATGGACCACAACGTACTGCAAGATCGGTGGAAAACATTACTGCTGCTCAAGAAAGTGTTCCAAACAATCCATCAACCTCAATTCGACACCGTGCTCAGGAGCTTGGTCTTCAAAGAACAACTTTGGCCACAATTTTGCACAAGGGTTTGTATTTGTTTCCATTTAAGACTCAGTTGACACAAGAGCTTCTTCCACAAGATTATTTACGTCGCCGTACATATACCAACAGGATGTTACAGCTCGCCCATGACAACCCCGATTTTCATGAAAAAATCATAATGAGTGACGAAGGCACATTTTCATTTGAATGGATATGTGAATAAACAGAATACTCGGTTCTGGGCAATGGAAAACCTTCAAATTATTCATCAGTCACCTTTGCATCCATTCAAAGTGACAGTCTGGTGTGCAATTTGGTCAGGAGGAATCATTGGACCTTACTTCTTTGAAACTGAAAACGGCGTAGCGGCAACTGTCAATGGGGAGCGATATTTTGATATGATTGAAAACTTTTTAACGCCACAACTGCATGCTTTGGGCTCGATTAACATGTGGTATCAACAAAACGGTGCCACATCGCATACGGCCAGGATTACAATGGAATTACTGTGAGACCTCTTTCCACAACAAGTTACTTCAAGAAATGGTGATGTTGATTGGTCTCCACGGTCGCCTGATTTGACTGTTCTGGACTTCTTTTTGTGGGGATATCTGAAAATTAAGGTTTTGTGCAAACAGACCAAAAACGCTTGAGCAACTCAAACAAAATATTCGTGGTGAAATTAATGAAATATCGCGTGAAATGTGTGAGAATGTGGTCAAAAGGGCTCGCATTTGTGAGGCAACAGGGGCGGACATTTTCTGATATTGTATTCCATACATAATTACCGACATTAAATAAAATATTTATCAATATAAGATCCATTCTCCTTCATTAAAAAATTATTAACAAACAAAGTAGTATACCTTCCCGGCGGACACCCTGTATATGGTTGTATCAGGATTCGAACCTCGAACATACTATGGCCGGATAGTCGCTGAACTTATTAAGGCGGGAAAGAAGCCTTTGAAATTACATGTACAATAAAAAAACATGCATAAATTACAAATTAAAAAAAAGGTATGTAATCTAACCTAACGCTAAAAATATTCCTAAAAATTGTGATATCCGCAGCGGAAAAGGACATTTTAAAATTATTTCCATGTAAATTAACGTATTAATGTTATGCCAGACCGCTTACAACAGCAAGAGTACCATAAAGAACGGTGCAGCACTTGAAAACTGGTATGTGGAACCGCTTTAAAAAAAATAGACTTTCATGTTTGAAGGGGCACATTAGGATTTTTGTTTTGGCTCCATACACCTCGAGGCACTATATCCTTCAGTGAGGCACTAAGCCCTTGCCAATTGAATAGCGTAGATTTTGTTGTTTCCTTTAAAATTTTGCAGACAGTTTTTGTTTTGACTTTGAGTAAACAAAAATATTTGTCTGTTTCAAAGGCAATAATAGCTAATGACTAAATATTCAAGGTGAAACTGTAATTCTTCAAAACTGCGATAGACTATCCCAAATTGAATATTTTTAAACATTCGGGTCAGCATGATGGATCCATGGTTTAGAAACCTGAAGGGAAAACTGCGAAAAAAACTCGGTGTGAAATTTGAAAGAAGACTTTTGTTTATTTATAATATTTCCTACTCTCCACTTGGCACGAAATCGTACTAAATTAATTGTTAAAAATTGAGTTAATTATTTGTTTGAAATTTTTAAACACACAAGCGAAAACGATTAAGTTTTTATTTTAGAAAAATTTCTGTTAATAAAATTTTAAATTTTAAAATGTAAAATGAAACATTTTGTTTTTTTTCGCAATCCTAATTTTTTTGTTTTTTGGTAAGGAAATTTGAGAATTAAAAATATCAAATTTTCTAATTTAAGGTATGAAATTATCAAAAATATTATCGGCGAAAGGTTAAGGTAGTATTCAGCCAAAGAGCTATTTAACTGGAATGCAATCTGAAGTCTTTGGTCGATTTCACGATAATGTGTTGTGTCATCGGTTACTTGACATGCCAGCAGTGCTGCCCTAGACAGCCAATTCGATCAGTACAAGTCACTGGTTTAATGCTTTCAATACACAAGTTTTCACACATATTGCAAGGCCTACTTCCTTCTCATTATGTGGCCACGCACTCGTACCTACAATTTGAAAGTTAGTGTACGTTTGAAACTGATTTCACTCGCATGTTTGCTATCGTTTTTTTTTTAACATTGACTCAAAAGTTTAATTAATGTCATTTATTACTTTTTTTTTTTTTTTTTTTGTTTTCCACTTTTACATAACCGTCAAATCTTTTCAATATCCCATAGTAAGAGCACGTAATTAATTCTTGATATTTTATTGAAGAATTTTGTTTTTTATAGTCAAGGTTTAATAGTTAACTTCTTTCTTGAGAAGTTTTTAAATATGTTTAATAATTTTTGCTTTTACATTTCACTCCAACTTTTTCCATTTCACTCATTCTCTTTAACACATCACTCAATTTGTTTTCTTCTTGTTTTGGTCGATATTTTTGTGATTACCTAATTATGCCTTTCTTAAAAATTATTTTCTTGGTTTGTTTAGATTTTCTTAACAAATTTTAGAAATAAAATTTTTCTTTTCTTTAATTTTTCCTAAATTTACACTTGATTTTTATAACAATTGATTATTTCGTCGTAGGTTATGTCGTAGTTGATGTTGCTGCTGTTGTTGTTTTCATTATAATTGTCGTTTTCTTCTTAGTGTTGCCGTTGTTGCTGTTGTTGTTCCTGTTGCTTTTGCTGTTGTTATTATTGTTATTATTATTAATATTATCGACTCGCATCTTAAAGATACGTTTATTAACACGGCTCAAATCAAACTGATTGTCTTAACATTCTCTGTATGTTAAATGCTTAAGCTGGGGAGCACAAGAAAAAAAACACGCCAGCGTTAAAAACAACAACGACACCAGTAACAAAAAACAACCTCAACATCAGCAACCACCAACAACAGCAGTGGCAGGCAACAACAACATCAGCGGCCAACCAACAACGACGAGAATAAATTCCATTCAACAAACACTCTTGCTCTAACGCCAAAACCACACTCGCTCGCTCACATACTACTCAAGCAAAAAAAAAAAAAGACAAACTGTGATACTTCTCGTGTATACGACACTACAAAAGCCACCATTCAGTGCGTGATACGGTGGGCCATCATAGGAGGAATTGTGAAAATGATTCGACTTAATATGGCCCCTTTTATATTGTTATGAAATCCACACAATATTGAACAACTTCATAAAATGTGGTCAGAAAGAATAATAGATTTCCGTTCACTTTTGAGTGAGGATCTCAGTACAGAAATTTCAGACATGTAAACGGACTTACACATATGGGTACATTGAATCAACCTCCAATATGCAGGGTGCCAGAGTGTGTGCCATGAATCGCTCAGCTCTTATAACTTACGAGTATACTGACGTGAATTAATGTAAACTAAAATAAGCAAAATTATAGTTAATTGAAACCCACCGCTTAGAAATTATAGAAGGGTCATTGTATGGTAGCCATCCGCAGGGCCATGGTATTGCCGTTCATTTTCATTCACTGAACTAAGCTCACTAATTGCCTGGTGCGTTCTAAATTACACAGAATTTAGTGTAATTGAAAGAAATGAAATTGAATGAATCTAGGAATATGTGGATTCCTAAAATCTTGCCAGGCATTATAAAGCAATGCTATAGACAAAAATGTAGACTACTGCTGTATGCCAATTGAAAATTACTGGGGAAAATTGAGTTTCCGCAAGTCGACCAATTGGTATAGGAGAAACCAGTAGAGGACCCAGCAACACAGTTCGTATTATCCTTACATAAAACTTTTCCAATTGCTTGGATTCTGCCAAATTTCACTAAATTTAGTGAAATATAATGAAGTATATGAATATATGCTAATACTTGTATGTGTAGAAAGCGCAATAGTTAATTAAAGCTAAAATGTTCAGATTTCCACAGCATAAAAATTGGAAATTAGGTGTGATAATTCGAATATTTGTAAATCTGTCAATTTGAATGGGAAATGGAGTGACTATATAGTCAATTTCCATTTTCAGACCGTTTGATTTAACTGGATTTAATAAAATTCGATGAAAGATATGAATTCGGGAATATAGGAGAATATAAATCGGTCATTTGTATGGAAGACATAAGAAGAAACGTGGCTATCTGGTCAGTTTTTCTCAAGCTCAGCATTTTTTCCTGCTTTATTTGTTTTATTGGATCGCTTACGTAGTGAGCCTAACAGTAAGTAGTTGAATCTTAGATCTAATTATCGACGAGTATGTATCTTTCCCACTTTGATTTTTTTTTAGCTGTATGTTTTGTTCTGAGGTCGGCAGGGATTAGTTTGATATACAAAAGCTCACGGCAGCTTCTGAGTTAGCAGCTCTAATGTTGTAGTTTAGCGCAATGTTCGTACAAATGATCTCACAGTTTTATTAACCCGGGAGGTTTAAGTTACGCACATGTCCCTCATCATAGATTTAAACTCCGTGAGAAAAGAGGCCAAGGCCCGGAATACATTAGCGGAGGGTCTTCAGGCGTAATGCCGCAAACTCATGTATTACTCTTCGTAATATGGACTATGTGAATGCGGATTACGTGAGTGTCGAAGCATTGCGGTGTTGAGATATTAGAAGACAATGCATTTTCGGCAGACAATGCATTTCTTCTTCCCTTTTATGGGACTGCAAAATCACTTCTCCGGAGTCTGGAGGGTGCCGAAATGTAAGCAAGGTTTCTAGCCAGAACATTACGGTGAGGTTCTATTCTGGACATATGTTTTGCTTTAATCTTTTCTATCTCCTCTTTCACATATGGTATATTCAAGTCCCTATGTATATTACAGTTCCTCATGTACCAAGGTGCCCCCGTAATGACTCGTAACATGTTTTATTGTACCCTTTGCATTTTATCCACGTTGCTGCGGTTGGCTCTGCCCATAGTTGAGCACCGTAACACCACATAGGTTTAATTATTCCCATATAGATCAACACCTTACAGTTTAGGCTAAGTCCACGGTGATTACTAAACAGCCAGCGATGTTGAATAATTTTCAAGTTCATCTGCGTATTTTTAGCCTCGATTTGCTTTTTCCAGGTTAGTCTTTTGTCTAGATGGACGCCTAGGTAGATAACGTCTGAGCTATGAGGAATGACGACATTATTGAGCATGAGAGTTTAGCACATGTTGGGGTTTAGTGTAAACTTGTAAATGTTGCTTGAGCCACTTCTTAACGCGTTTGAGATGAATTTAGAGGGTATTTGCTGCCTGGTTTTGGTCCTTGTGACAAGACATTATTGCAGTATTGTCTGCGAAAGTTGATGTGAGGATTCTAGGGTCAACCGGAATATCACCTGTAAAGATATAATAAAAGACCAAGGACACTCCCTTGAGGAACTCCCAATATAGAGTAATTATCCGTATAGTAGCCATATACTTTACACTTAACTTTCTACGGTCCAGGTATGATTGAAGAAGTGTGTGCGTATTTCCCGGCAGATGCTTTCTAATTTTGAACACTAAATCATCATGCCAAACTTTATTTCATATAAATTTCCGATGTACACAAAACATAACTAAAACAATACAGGATACTCAAAATATATCACATTGCGCTCACTATTACATGACGCTCAGCACAACGGGAAACTCAAATATATCATTCTCTTATACAAAATGAAGAATAACTACATATTCGCAGATTTGGGGGATTTCAAAAATTCTGTACGCTCACCAACCTTGATTTTAGGCCGTAATAACAATTTCAGTTAAAATAGGGCTGTTTCAGATGGACTTTAACGTGCGGTTCTTTATGATTTTCAGGATTAAAAATAATATTTAATAATTCAGTGCCATGTAATTGAAAGCTTCAGGAATTTAAATACGGATATAGATTTAGTGCATTCAACCCCGCCTGTCTGGCAAGACTGTCAGCTAGTCAGTGACCTGTCATTTGAAGTGTTATTTATTTAGTGAAAGGTTTGCCATTTTCGAATATGGATCATTTAACAACCGAAGAACACGTAAAAGTAGTTAAAAAATCAGTGGTTATGCCAACAAGCAAAATTATCGCACATGAAGTTCGGAGAACCCAAAAGTGATTGTGAAAAAGTCATTGCATCCGGAAAAAGTGACTGTTTGTTTGGTGTGCATTATGGTCTGGGCCGTATTTTTTCGAAAACTACTTCAAAAGGATCCACTACTGCAACCAATCTAGAGGTGGTCGTTTCAATGGCATTGTATTTCGTATATAATGGGTAGAAGGTCCAAGCATTACAATGAAATAAAAGTTTCATCGAAATCATGCGTTTTATTTAACTTTACTTGAAAGCGAAAAAAGGATAACCGTATATTCCTGTACTATGAGAATGCGATGATACTGCTAAAATGATAGTTACAAGAAGTATTGCAACGAAATTTCGAAAACGCATAAATGGGGCTATGTGCGAGACCCCTAACGATTAATTTTTAGAGAACAAATTGAACTAAGCCTTGCTTTGAGAAAACAAAATATGCTTATAGATTACTTGTGTTAGTTCTAGTTTAAGACATGTCTAAAAGATGTCAAAAAATCTGCGAAATTGAAATGTTTATGATTTTTTAAAAACGTAAATTCCTTTGTGAAATTTCTATAACTTCACGTATGAGATATCTTTGAGAGTGACAGAGAAAATAGAAGTATGTTGTAAAATTGTCCGAATTACCTTGCAGCATATCCGGTAAACTAGAGAAAATTCAGCTCTTATCCCCATTAAATGTTTGGAAAAGACAAATTTCGTAGTAGATGATGATTTTCCGAAACGCAACGCATGGCGAGAATATATTTCCAAGCTCAGATTCAATATCAGAATTCAGTTATAATAATAGAGCTAACTGCTTAAGCGCCAAAACGTTTATATGACTTTCGTACACGTACAGTGGAAATATGTTCCATATTTTTTCATCATTTATTCATTCAAATTTGCATTTTCCAAAACTCTTAAACCGATATATTGAAACTTTGATTTAATTGATAAGAAAATGAAACCGAAATTTACATAGGACAGTAAATTGCCACTTCTTCGATGTTCTACTCTCGATTGCATATGTCCTGCATATTTTTCGAACCACCACGTTCTGAATTAAAATTTTTTAAAACTTATACACTGTAATGCATTGGTGTGCCAATACCAAATACGGTATTGTACCGTTGATTGCAATATTTTAAGAATTTTATACTGCGTTAGTGCGCAGTGTTTACCAAACTCAATATTAAACTCCTTTAGCCACCATCCCACCAGGTACATTTCTGGCTTCTGTTGAAGTCCGAATTGTTCCAAAATGTTGACTACACTTTAAGACGTGGGGTTAATTTATTTGTTAATTAGAACGCAATTTATTAACAAATAATGTATCGTACATTGCGGTAAAAGACGTACATTTAACACAGAAAAGCTTTAACCGGTTTTATATTGGTCGAAAAAAATGAATTTTCAAATAATTTGAAAACTAATTTTCTGGAAATATCGGACATTTGGACACCACTTAACGCAAATATGAATCCATTTCTATTGCAAATCATCGTCACCAACGCTTGTTCCGCTGTGTTCTATGATTTCTTGATTTCTTCACGATTACGATTTAGCCACAGTTCCCCACACTTGCTCCACTGTGCCTCAAAGGGTATATGGCCAGTCAACCAGCCACTCAGTTATTCAAAACCATGTCTCTGTGACTGTTGCTTTTCAATTCCTACAACAACACCACCAACATCACAATACCATATAATACCCCAACGGCCGCTCAGTGAGACGTGAAGTATTTTTAATATTGGTAATAGCTGTTGATACAGCTCTCATAACCTCCACAACAAGTTAATACTCGTACTTATAACTGACTGACGGATGACCGTGCGTTTGCTCTTTTGTTTATGGCGAACAACAAACATTTTGTCTGTAGTCACTTGCTGTTGTTGCTGCTGCTGCTGCTGTGGTTCTGAAAAAGTCAACTCTTTATAACAATTAGATGTGTAAGTGGGGGAAGAGATCTTTCTGTTTTATTGATCGTGCTCTCTCTCCCTCTCTCTGTTTTGGTGGTTATTAGTTTTCTCCTTCTACATTTTAAAGATATTTAAAGATTCTCTCCTAGCTTTTGACCAAAGTTCTTTCTGTTTATCATTCTCATTTTAGTTTGTTGTGTTGTCGTTGTTGTTATTTTTTTTTTGTTATTAGTTTATAGGTTTGTATTCTAAAACCTGCTGACGTTTTCAATTTGTTGCAAGAGGGCGGTTTCGCGGTGGTTGTGGTGGTTTTTAATCCCAATTTACAATTGAGGGTGTGATGATGGTTGCTCTCCCAATCATTGTTCTTACTACCGCATTGGTTTTTTTTTTTTTTGGTTGGAGCTGCCGTCATAATCGTCGCCTTTGGATCCTCGACGTTTCGTTTGTAATAAATGCGTCTGGTGGTGCATTTTGTTTACTTGGCTTGTTGTCAATCTCTTCTTCATTTTGTCATTCCTTCCATTTTCTTTGCCATTACCACCATCTTCGTTTGGTTGTTTTTCTTTTTTCTCGACATCTTGACCATCATCATATTCGTACGAGCATTAACTTGTTTTCCCAGCGGTGCGTGGTGATTCAACTTTAGACTTCAACCAGCTTTACGGAGTTTGGGCCAGGTGACGACTGTGAGGTGATGATTCAAACTTAATCTAACATTCGTAATATTCAAATGAAATGTTTCATAACTCATGGCACTAAACAAAAGGAAAAGAAAAGAACTAAACATAATGAAAAAATGAAAGAAGAACAAGATGGATGAACGGATAGTGAGTTTTTTGAAAATTTTATTGAAATAAGTACAGAATCATAGTTGATTAATGAACTGAAAACGTAGTTCTTTCAGAAGATATCCTAACGAGGCAAACAATAGTTTAATGAAAAATTTTAAAAGAGTTTTCATATTGGAATTTGGGACAGAGATTGCACGCTCTTCGACTTGCCCAAAGTGACCCCCTATTTAATGATTTCGAGCGTCTGCATGGACTGATTTTATCAGACTTGTTGGCTGATCAACTAGTTGTTATATTCATTGAAATGACATTGCCGCTGACATACAAGGTCAAGGAATGTAAGCTTCATTTCAAAAGATTTTGCAGAAATCTTTATATAAGATATAGTAAAAAGAAATCCATTATTATTCCAATAGATGTCTTTGGTGATCTGTATTCCGCGTTGTACGAGCGCAATGTGGGTACGCTAGATAGCAATAGAAGGATAAAATTTCGTACTTAGAAGTGCACTCAGACAAATTTCCGCATTGCCTAAATGCGAGCCAATGATGGATAGCAGCAAAGTCGAAAGCGGTAGCCGGGAAGCTAAAAATGTGAACAGTGTTTATGAGATAGCCATAGTCAATCATACATAATTTTGGTTTCGTTCTCACCGTTCTGGTAATTTTAATGTCAAAGAAGTAGAATATTGGAATATCGGAACGAAACTCGATGTATGGCTGCCAGAGGAGTTAACGCAGAAAACCTCCTGGATGGTGCATATTTAACCCAAATCATAGGATTATTCTAACTGTGCTAAATAAAGGCCTCAATGTAATGCAAAAATAATGGATTTATTTTAACTACTGCGCCCAAAATGTGAAATCAGTTTATAATTTAAATTACTAGATTAGATCAAACCTCTGAAATATATTATTTCTGTTTATGCCATATCTGATACCATAAATGTTAAATGTAGTCTCTGCGCTACGCTTGGTTTTGTGCAATCCAAAAAATGATTTTGCCGATTTTTACATCGTGTCCTTTTGCTGAGCAAAGAAAATGTAATGCAATTTTGTGAAAAATTGTGGAAATTCTGCTACAGATATTTTTAGAACGCTGGAGCAGCTCCTCGAGGAACATATTTCGTTGGATAGTAATTTCTACAAGTGGCATAAATAGTTTAAAAAAAGGTCGAGGATGGGTTGCAGACGAAGACCGCCCCGGACTACAATCAACCCCACGTAAAACAAATCCCAGATTTAGTGCATAAAAGCAGTCGATTAGCAATTATAATTATGATCTTGCTGATCAAGCAGATTAGCCTCATACGCTACAATTCGCAAAAGTTGCCAAAAACGCTTTATTTCGAAAAAGACCATCGCATTTAAATCTTTGAAGGAATGATTTACGCTTGATATACAGGGTGTCCGCCGGGAATGTATACTACTTTGGTTGTTGACAATTTTTAATTAAATGAAAGAGAATGGATCTTATATTGATAAATGTTTTATTTAATGTCGGCAATTATATATGGAATACAATATCAGATAAATGTCCGCCTCTGTTAGCCTCACAAATGCGAGCCCTTTGAGCACATTTTTCATTATATTCTCACACATTTCACGATATCGCTCCCCATTGACAGTTACCGTTACGCCGTTTTCAGTTTCAAAGAAGTCAGGTCCAATGATTCCTCCTGACCAAATAGCACACCAGACTGTCACTCTTAATGGATACCAAGGTGACCGATGAGTAATTTGAGGGTTTTTCATTGCCCAGAAACGACTATTCTGTTTATTCACATGTCCATTCAAATGAAAATGTGCCTCGCCAATCACTATGATTTTTTCATGAAAATCGAGGTTGTCATGGACGAGCAGTAACATCATATTGGGACATGTACGGCGACGTAAATGATCTTGTGGAAGAAGTTCTTGTGTGAACTGAATCTTAAATGGGAACAAACGCAAATCCTTGTGCAAAATTGTGGCAAAGTTGTTCTTTGAAGACCAAGCTCCTGAGCACGGCGTCGAATTGAGGTTGATGGATTGTTTTGAACACTTTCTTGAGCAGCAGTAATGTTTTCAGCTGATCTTGCACTACGTTGTGGTCCATGCTTAGCCCTACCAGCTACAGACCCTCGAAATCATTCACTACACGATAAATAGTGCGTCTTGTTGGCACGTTGTTTCTCCTAAAAATTTCACGTAACTTTCCCATCGTCACAGTAATCGATGATTGATTTTGATAAAATGTTTTAACGATTAAAACACGTTGGTTTATCGAATATTTTTCCATAATAAATTTGCCACGTCTCTACTTCACGACTGCCAAATATGAACAGTCAAGACTAACGTTTACCAAAATGGCGGTAAAACAAAGTAGTATACCTTCCTACCGGACACCCTGTAGAACGCATTGTTACGGGAGATGAGGCTTGGATCTGTGGAAAGAATCAATCAGTCAAGAGAATATCGCGTCAAAGAAGGTGAATTAAAACGCCAATATCGTCCAATCAACATTCTGCAGACAGTTCGGTTCTTCGGTTACCGTGTTCGTCTTCCGCCGGATCAAACTGTCAACAAGGAACATTATATGAGTGTTGCTCTTCGTCTGCTTGAAGATATTCCGCACTTATTGGCAAACAACTCTTGGTTTCTGCATGCGCCATATCACACTGCATTGGCACTACTTAAGCTTTTTGCCAAAAATGGTAACCACCAATTTAGGGCTGTGCAACTTCTGGCTATTTCTTGAAAGACCGCTCCAGGGGCACTGTTTTGGAGAATGTCGAAGTGCCCGAGAAAAGGAATTCTGCATACATAGCAACGCTGCATCCATGCTGAATAAGAACGCTATGAGTAAATCATCGTTATTTACGATTTGCGACACAGTCTGTTTCGAAAAATCGTATATAGCTCTTTTCGAGTGCATTGTGTGGACGACTAAACCGACAATTCGCAATATGCCAAAATCCTGAAGATACTTGGTCCATTGGTCCAGCCTTGGTCCATTCACAGGTACTAACTCTTCAAAATGCTTTTGCAGATAATAATGAGGAAAGCATTGGCGTAGCAATAAATTCCCTCTGAGAGTGTCTATAGTTAAATTCTTTCAATGCACCTTGGGGTGTGCTAAAAAAGTTCTGGGAGGCCCCAGCACCCCCTGTGCTATGCCTATGGAGGAAAGCTGAAGTAAACAGCTGAAGTGGCACCATTTTCAATAAAAGTCATATGTTATGCTGTAGGTATCACTGATAGAAATTTGCGAGATGACACCACAATACTCTCAAGAATTGGGAAGATATCCACGATATAAATTTAAAAAAAAATTGTTGCAAACAAATGTGAAAATATCCATTTTTCCTAGAAGTAGGTTCAGTCCTTTTATGTGCACCTTTTTTTTATTTTCGTACTTTACTTGCTATGATTATGAAACGTTTTTATGCCAGATTTCAGCTTCCTAGCTCAAGCGGTTCGATTTACACGCCAACGGAAGGATGGACAGGTTTAGATCAACAGTGACTTTTACTTATCTGAGTATATCTAGTTAGTCTAGTCTTGTAATGACAAATTTTATATACCCCACATTATCCTATCCTGATGGGCACATAAATTATTCTATAATTCAAACTTTTGACAAAATATGTTAGAGAAATTATTCAAGTTTAAAAGAACCAGCGCAGAAATTTCAGTCTTAAAAAAACGCATATTTCTATACTGGTTCCTTTAAAGTTGAATAATTTCTTAAAGGAATAGCACAGAAATTTAATTTTGTTTTAGAAATTATAATTTCTGTATTAGTCTCACACCGACCGTGGCGCAATGGTTAGTACAAGCGACATTCGCATGATCGCGGGTTCGATTCCGCATATAGCCACCTATCATTATTTACATAGTCCTGCCATATGTTCTGTTACAAATATAAAACGCGATAAAAAAAAAAACATATTCATATTGTATTCAAAATTATTTCATTTATTAGAAGACAATATTGGTTATTAAAAAAAAAATTGTATTCACTCGAAATGGCCGCCTTTTGCTTTAACACAAGCTTGCAAACGGTGTGGCCATTGGGCTATAGCCGCACGTACGATTTCCATGGAGATCGAGGACGCTGCTCTGGTTAATGCTGTTTTAAGGCTTCCCAAATTTCTGTGGGGAGTCTTGCAAGCCATATTCTTCAATTCTGACCACAAAGCATAATCCAGTGGATTGAGATCTGGACTCCCTGATGGCCAATCTTCTGCTGCTATAAAGCCAGGAATATTGACTCTGAGCCACTCCTGCGTGGTTTTAGCTTTGTGCGCAGGAGCAGAGTCCTGTTGGAAGATCCATCTACGTCCATTGAAAAGGGTATTGGTCAAACCCTTCACAACACCCTCTAACACATCTTTTTGGTAAACCTTTGCACCAGTTTTTACGCCCTTTTCACAGAAATGGAGGGATGTGACACCATGGTGGGAGACCCCCCACCAAACCATTACGGAAGAGGGATGATGGCCACGTTGAACCCTTGGAACAACTTTTTTCACTTCCTTAGATGAAGTGGCATAAATCTTGTCATTTTGTTTGTTGAAAACTTCTTCCACGGTAAAAATTTTCTCATCCGTAAACAGAATGTTTTCATGGCCATTGTCCGCGTGCCAGTGCAAAAGTCGCTTACATCTTTCCAGCCTAATTTTTTTTAGCTGAGGAGTTAGAAGATGCCCCGTGGACCAACGATAGGCTTTCATATGCAGATCATCCCGAATCAGCCTAGACATGGATCTGGTTGATATATCCAATTCCTTGGACATGACTTTCTCCTTTCTAAGGGGATTTCTCCGAATTCTTTTACGCACTGCCTTTACTACCGCACTCGTACGGACAACGTGCGGGCGACTACTTTTTGGCCTGTCATCTACTCCAGACAATTCGCCGAAGCGAGCAATAGCACGAACGAACATTCTTGATATTCCGAGTGGTTTTAGCAACTCGAAAATTTGGCCAGCACTCTTTCCGCACTTATGCAACGCTATTACGCCAACTCGATTCTCTTTAACGCCCCACTCCATGTTAATAGATTGCAAACTGAAACCAAACTGACTAGTATTCTTCACTAATCAGTGCATGTGCTCTGAAAAAAAAGTTAACGGTTCTATTCCCGCAAGAAGTTTTGAACGATAAGCGCTGGAAATTGTGTAACAGAACATATGTCAGGACCATTACAGGGTTGCCCATATTCGACGGACCCATCTGGCAACGCCATAACTTTTGACAGAAATGTCAGATCGCTTAATGACATACCGCGTTTGAAGCGTCAGTCCAAGCAGATTTTTACCATGGAACAATACACGCCACGCGAGCGCTCTGAAATAGTTGAAATTTACATTCAACAGAAGAAGTCAATTGTGAAAACTCAAAGTGCTTTTAAAATATTAAAAAATGTGAGAAGTGCGCCTTCTAAGAACACCATTAAGCGTTTATACGAAAAATTTTCGACTGGTGAGGCTCTTTCTAATCCGAAGAGGCCAAATAAAAGTCGACCAAGGCGATCGGCCGAGAATATCGCTGCCGTACGAGCCAGTGTTGAGAGGTCCCCAAGAACATCCCAAAAACGCCGTTCTCAGCAGTTGGGCATGGCTCGGTCCACTTTACAACGGATTATTCGCGTTGATTTGCATTTGTTCCCGTACAAAATTCAATTGACGCAAAGATTGTTGCCTGCGGACAAGCCTCGTCGATTGGAATGGGCCCAACGAGTCATCGAAATGGCCGATGATGACGAGCAATTTTGGAACAAAATTATCATGTCCGATGAAGCCCATTTCACATTGAATGGGACCGTAAATAAGCAAAATTGCCGTATTTACGCCACTGAAAATCCTCAGGAGATTCAAGAATTGCCTCTTCATGACGAAAAAGTCACAGTTTGGTGCGGCGTTAGTGCGAAAACGGTCATTGGGCCGTTTTTCTTCCAAAACGAAAATGGCCATGCTGTTACCATCAACCAGGAGCGTTATCGCGACATGATGACCAATTTTGTGATGCCAATTATTCGTCGAAAGCGTATGAGGCAGTTCTGGTTTCAACAAGACGGCGCTCCACCGCACACAAGTCGCATAACAATCGATTTTCTGAAGAATTTGTTTCCGGGCCGTTTGATGTCGAAAAGTGGTGATTTGGACTGGCCACCGCGTTCGCCCGATTTGACGCCCGCTGACTTCTTCTTGTGGGGACATTTGAAGTCAAAGGTTTACGTTAACAAGCCAAGGACCGTAGAAGAGCTCAAGGACAACATTCGTGAAGAAATAGCCGCTATTCCGGCCGAAATGTTGGCGAAAACGATGGAAAATGCTGCAAAAAGGGCACAATACGCCATCAACGCCAGAGGCGGCCATTTGAGAGATATCATATTCGAAAATTGATGTAAACAAATCTACTTGGAACAAATTAAATGAATAAGATTGCCAACCGCCAAATTTTTATTTTTTTTTTTTTGATTTTTTTTAAAAAACATGGGTCCGTCGAATATGGGCAACCCTGTACATTATTTTCTTGAAGGAATAGCACAGAAATTGTATTTTGTTTGTGGAACTAAAATTTCTGTATCAGTCTCACACCGACCGTGGCGCAATGGTTAGTATAAGCGACATTCGCATGATCGCGGGTTTGATTCCGCATATATCCACCTATCATTATTTAGGCGACGGTGAACGCTTCGGATAGTCGATAGTAGCAAATGTTTCTCTAAATGTGACTTTCGGAATTGTCGTTCAACTGTAGGTTTCTTTGAATGAATCTAAAGATAGAACGCGTATAAACTCACAGAATGTGAGAAGGTCTCCCATATGTTATTCATGGGATGCAGGCGTATTTGTTTTTATACACCTTCAACCAACGTCCTTTTGCCTTGACGCAAAAGTCTGGGTGGTGTCAAAATTGCTAAGTTCTCAATAATAAATACTCTGAATTAGAGTACAATAAAAGGGTCAGAACTAGAACCTTCTGTTGTTCTCCCCTCAGCAAACTAAGGAGGGACAACTGCTTGTTCATAAATCGATCAATACGTATGTATGGTATAGAAAAGGGCGTAGCGATGCACTCCATTTTCATCTACCAAATACCTTATGGGTAATAAACTATACTAAATTTACCGCAAATTAATGAAGGATACGAATCTAGAAATGTATAGGTTAAATCAAGCAATTTCTGTTGGAGTTACCACAGAAGTCATATCTAGCATTATTGCCGCCTACGAATTAGGGATTAAACAGGAAAAATAAATTCAGATAAATGGACCAATTTATATGGGAAGTTACATATGTGGCAGCGTTTTCTATTTAATTCCCTAAATTCAAAGTGTGTGGTAAATTTTACTGTATTCTCCACAATTGTTTGAAAGATATAAAGCTAAGAATATTTGGGTTAAATCGGTATGCTATTACAGCCAACAAGTTAGGAAATGCAGGAGAAAGACTAAAGTGCAGGGAAAAGCTAAATTGTAGCCAAATTGTATTGAAGGTACCAGAAGATCGTGTCAATGTCCTACGTATTCTTTTCTGACAACGTAAAGGGTTATCAATTTTTCAGCTTCAAAAGTAAAGTTAAATAAAACACACATAATGCTTGGACCTTGCCATTATGAACGAAATAAATGTCATTTATATGATCGCCTCTGCATTGGTTTAAACAGTGGATCCTTTCGAGGTAGTTTTCGATCACTTTTTGGCACATTTCGGGCGGTATCTCGGCGATAACTTGACGAATGTTGGTTTTCAAATGCTCCAAAATTTGAGGATTATCCGCATAAACACGGTATTTGACGTAGCCTCAGAAAAAAGTCTAACGGCACCAAATCGCATAATCTTGGTGGCCAATTGGCGTCGCCAAAACTTGAAATTATGCTTTCTGGAAACTTCTCTTGCAATAAAGCCAAAATCGGCGAGTCACATATCTCCAGTTCATAATCTTCAATTGCAGGCCGAAAAAATTTGGTTATCATACGGCCAAAGCACTCTGAATTGACATTCGGATTCTCCGCCACACTTTCACTAACAGAAACGATATTTTCGGCAGTACGTACATTGCGATGATGCATAAGCCTGACTACATCTACAACGCTTCCAATCTCTTCAAAATTTCTTTATAATTTTGCCAATTCCTTGCACAGTAGGTCGATTACGACGACCATAATCACCCAGTAATGCACGAAACGTGTCCACGTTTGAATCATCACTTTTGTAGTAAGTTTTAACCATTTTTAAGCGTTTTTTGGTTATTAAACGATCCATATTCGTAAATGACAAACCTTTCACTAAATAAATAATACTTCATAAATATTACTTAACGGCCGACAGCCTTGCCAGATCCGCGGTTTTAAAACCACTAAATGGATAACTCTATACTATGTCAAACGTTTAATGTGTGCGAAATTTGATCAATTTAAGTGTAACCTAATAAAAG
Source organism: Philornis downsi (assembly GCA_019455685.1). Lineage (NCBI taxonomy): Eukaryota > Metazoa > Arthropoda > Insecta > Diptera > Muscidae > Philornis > Philornis downsi. The sequence goes on along the minus strand of JAHXMU010000724.1, from coordinate 1,766,691 downwards.
ATATGAGCATTAGAATATGTGGGTTAGCCAACTGATTTTTCTAATTTTTTTCTAGTGTGTGTGTGTTTTTTGTTTTTTACTGTGTGCCTCAGTACTATCCCCACTCCTTTAGTGCCCTTTCTATAATTCATATTCTCCTTAGCTGGCACGTCTATGATATGTAACATTTCGAGAGTTATCTTCTCTTACATTTATTTTCTTGCATCAGTATTTATTCGTCAGAGAAACTGGGTGTATAACCTGCTAAAGTGCAAGTGCTTTCTGTTTAGATCTATGGGAAAACAGTCTAGACTTTGGTTTAGTTTTTGTAGTTCCAACATGTACTTTACGGCGTACGTTGGTATTGTTCTCATTTTCCTTAACTTTATAAACAACATCCTATTTTTTTATTTATTTATTTATTTTTTTATTTTTATTATTCGTCCACAACGCTAACTGATAACTTTATTTATTATAAATATCCGTATTATTAAGGCTTTCTGAAAAACGGTCCCAAAACTAGCCGACTTGACGTGCAGATGATGCCAGTAGTTTGGAAAAATTATTTTGGTTAAAAATGGCAACCTTATAAAATATGTGCCACGTTGTTTAGTACTTTTATTTGAAACATCAAAAGTAAACGATATCAGTGAATTTGTAAACATGGGAAAAATTTGTCACAGTTTTGTAATTCAATATTTCCATTTGAAAGGTCTCAGTCCAACCTACATTAAAGCCGATCTAGATTCTACTCTGGGGGAGTCTGATCCTTCGTTTGCGACTGTAAAATATTGGGTTTTCACGCCACTTTAAACTAGGCCGTACGAACTGCCAAGACGAACACCGTAGTGGTCGACCAATTGAAGTGTCCACGCCTGACACGGTTAAGGAGATCCACAAAACGGTATTGGATGATCGTCGGCTGAATGTGCGTGGGCTAGTTGAAATGTTAGACAATTCAAAAAGATTTGAAGATGAGAAAGCTGCGAGCAAGATGGATGCCGCGCTTACTTTCAGTAGAGCAAAAACAGTGTCGCGAATATGTTTCAGTAGAGTTTAGTGGGTTTGGCGATGTTTCTCCGCAATAAAGCCCATTTTTTGCATCGATTTATAACCATGGATAAGACATGGGTCCACCATTTCACACCTGAGACAAAGGAATAGTCAAAGCAGTGAACTGGAATGGGAGAATCGTGTCCAAAGAAGGCGAAGACGCTTCCATTTGCATGCTTCCAACATGACGTCTGTCTTTTGTCGTCTGTTTTTTGTCGAAAGGTAAAACTCAATCAAATCAACGGTTATTATTAGGTTAATTTATTGCAGCGTTTAGGTGATGAAATTATGGAAAAAAAGGCCGCATTTGACGAAAAAGAAATTGTTGCTCGAGTTCACACACCCGCTATTATTGCCAAAATTAATGAATTAAAGTTCGAATTGCTTCATCAGGCGTTTTATTCACTAGATTTAGCTCCCTCGGATTATTTTCTCTTTCCAACCTTAAAAAACGGCTTGGTGGTAAAAGATTTGCCAACAATGAAGAGCTGGAGTCTGCGGTTGATGGCTATTTTTTAAAGAGTTTTAGAGTTCTTACTATAAACAGGATATAGAAGGATGAATATCGCTGAAAAAAGTGTGTCGAGCTAAAAGAAGATTATGTTGAAAAACAAAGAACATTTTTCACAACGTTTTGGGGCTTCTTTTTTAGATGGGCTAGTTTTGAGACCGCCCTAGAATGTTGTCGGTTTAGAATTTCTTTCCACCTGGTCTTTTTTGTCATTAATTTGTTTGCTTTTTACGTGTTTTATTAACTGTTCGTTCGACTTATTTTGAAATAAATTTTTCTTTAAACTTTCAATAATAATTTTTTCGTTATCGTTACGAAAATATCTGTCACTTAAATCCATTTTTTTAGTCACTCCAAATCTAATATCCCTACAAGACATTTTCTTCCAGCCTACTGCCTAAAACATTTTGGCCTATATAGAGCTTTCAACAGACAAACGGACGGACGGCTATAGAAAATTTTACTCAGACTCAGGACGTTCTTGACCTTTGATTCCCGTACAATAACTTCTAGCTGTTACAAATAGATTGATATATTGGTAGGAAAATCTCTGCTATTATCAGAATACGAATAGAATAGGAAACATCTTTCGCCAATTCAAGGTTTGGCCATCAAATTTTCTTAAACATTTTTTTGCCACAAAAATATGTTTTGTTGTTTTTTGCAGTGTTTAAAAGTATGCCTATTTCTGGTATTGTCTGCAACATACAAAAGATTAGAAGATTATCGCTCTAAGTGTTATTTTTCATAGCTTTTGTCAATCCCTTTAGGAACGTTGGAAACGTAAGTAAGTTAGAAATGTTCTGCTTGTAATAATCGAAAACAGCTTTTTAACCTCCAGCCAGCATTATTTTAAAATGATTAATGTGATTTTTTTTTTTTTTTGCACTGCGCATATTTTAGTTTCATTTTTGTTAGTGGCATTTTTGTCAACTCAAAATTAATGACAAAGACAGCGAATTATACGCCACTTAGCTGCTGTCTTCTTTGACTACCAACTGACAAAAAATAAAAAAAGAAACAAAACTTTGCATAACAATTATGTCGATGACAAATGTTTGTACGTGTGATTAGCCATAGAAATTTTAAATAATTACATTGCAGAGAAAGAATTGAAGACAGCAAACAAAAGTGTATCTGTCTGTCTGCTGTCAGATCCATTACAAAGCTGATATCAACAGTTTTAACATTCACTCATGTATGGCTTTATAATTAATTGAAATGAATGCAAGTATCACACAATTATCATAACATTGAATGAAAAATTACACTTGTATTCAAATGATGTGTAACATTTTCAAATCATTGCACAGAGCAACAACAAAAAACAACCCAAATCAAAAACTTTCGCCCATTCAAAATGGTAAGAAAAATGATATTTCATTATGGTTTTTGTTACTTTCTTGCATTGCATTAAAGAAAAAGAAAAGTCTTTCTACAGGAGAATGTGTTATGAATAACAAAAAAAAAAAAAAATACTAAAACAAAAGTATCCATAGACATGGAGACAACATTAGTAATGATCTGCCCCACTCCCCCGCACTCCTCCCTGACCATCATCAATAGCAATTTTTCTTTTACCCCAAACTAAAGTAAAATGCAACGCCTGCACTCAAATGATCCCAGCTGCTACTTTTTGTCTTCGGCTGCTGAAACTTTGAGTTAAGGCAGTAAAATTTGTTTCTTCTATCGCAAGTTTGCAGTCGTCATTTGATTGTATTTGTCAAAAAGATTAATGCATTTTCAACCAAAATTGGTAGCAAACAACTTGTTGACTAGCCTCCTTAGCTTACACCCCTGCGTCCCTCGGCCAACGCTCTTCATTTTTTATTTAGTTCATCGAGTTTATTGTTTTGGTTTCCTTTAGCCACGACTGAATGGCTATTGTTGGTGTTGTTGCTGACGTTGGTGTATCGATGGCAGACCATTTACAACTCGACTCCTCATCAACAGATTATGTCGTTTGTGCCACCGACAACAGCATCAAAACAGCTGAAGACAACTTACAACAATCAGTCTTTGTGTTGTTGCCTCAGATTGATTATCTTTTCCTAAGTTCGAGTTGAGTTTTTTTTTTAAAAAGTTTTGCCATACAACAGTGTCTTTAGTGTTTTTTTTTTTCTCTGTAGCCTCTATTATTTGTTATTACATTTTGGACAGTTAATGCAAAATTGTTGGTATCACCAACAGCAGCAACTACTTGCTGCTGGCACACTGGAAAGCTATGAACGCGTCGATACACAGACCGACAAATATCATTCAAAAGATGCTGTGTTGACAGCAAAAATGTTGTGGGTCAGAAAGCAATACGCAGTGGCAAGGAGAAACAATTTTCGTTGTACAAGCAAATTATGTATATGCGAAGGTGGTCTCAAAACTAGCCGACCCAACAAAGCAACTCGAACTTTAATTCAATTAAATTTTGGCCATCAAAATAGTGGATGTGTGAACTGGAGCCACAGTCTTGATTAAGCAAACACTTTCTTTTTCGCCAAATGCGGCCTTTTTTCATAATTTCATCACCCAAACACTGCAATAGATTAGTATAATATTCGTCGTAGATTTGATTGAGTTTTTCCTTTCTGAAGATAATCAATAAAAACAATCCCATGTGCACAAAAAAACAGATGGAATGACCTTGCCTGCAAATGGAACCGTTTTCGACTTCTTTGGACACGATTCTCTCACTCCAGTCCACTGCTTTGACTGTAACTTTGTCTTAGGTGTGAAGAAATGGTTTTAAATCGATGCAAAAATTAGGCTTTATTCCGGTGAAACATCGCCAAACCCCACTGAAACAGCTTCACGACCCTGTTTTTGCTCTACTAAAAGCAAGTGCGGCACTCATCTTACGTACAGCTTTCTCATCTTCAAATCTTCAGTCAATATACAATGTATACATCCCTTGTTGAAATGCCTATCATTTCAGCTAGCTCACTCACCTTCAGCCGATGATCATCCAATACCATTTTGTGGATTTTCTTAACCGTGGCTGGCGGAATACCTCAATTGGTCGACCATTATGGTGTTACTACCCGATATTTTATAGTCGTAAACGAAGGAGCAAACTCCCCCAGAGTAGCATCTAGCTCAGGCTTAATATTAGTTGAACTGACCCCTTTCAAATGGAAATATTGAATTACATAACAGTAACCAATTTTTCCCATGTTTACAAATTCACTGATATCGTTTACTTTTGATTGCTCAAATGAAAATACTAAACAACGAGGCACCTTGAAACTTAAAACATATGTTTTATATAAGGTTGCATTTTCATCAAAATCATTTTTTTTTAAACTTCTGGCCCCATCTATACGTCATGTCGGCTAGTTTTGGGACTGCCCTCGCAGCAGCCTTATTTCTGTATTATTTTGGTGAAAAGTGGCAAGCTTGTAAAACATGCACCACGTTGTTTAGTATTTTTACTTGAGTCATCAAAAGTATACGATCTCAGGGAATTTGCAAACATGGGAAACTTTGGTCACTGTTATGTAATTCAATATTTCCATTTGAAAGTCCAACCAGTATTAAAGTCGAGCTAGATTCTACTCTGGGGGAGCCTGATCCTTCGTTTACGACTGTAAAATATTGGGTAGCAGAGTTTAAACAAGGCGGTACGACCTGCAAGACTAACACCGTAGTGGTCGACCAATTGGGATGTCCACGCCAGACACAATACATACTGGTATTGGATGATCGTCGGCTGAAGGTGCGTGAGCTACTTGAAATGATAGGCATTTTAAAAAGATTTGAAGATAAGAAAGCTGTGCGCAAAATGGGTACCGCGTTTGCTTTCAAAATAGCGTCGTGAAGATGTTTCAATAATAAAGATTCTTGCGTCGATTTATAACCGTGGATGAGACATGGATCCACCACTTCAAACTTAAATCAGAGGAATAGTCAAAGCAATGAATTGGAATGGAGAATCGTGTCCAAAGAAAGCGAAGACGGTTCCATCCGCAGGCAAAGTCATGGCGTCTGTATTTTTTGGATGTGCATAGGATTATTTTTATTAATTTTCTTAAGGAGCGGCAAATACTACGCTAATTTATTAAAGCGTTTAATTGATGAAATTATGGAAAAAGGCCGCATTTGGCTAAAAAGAAATTGTTATTTCATCAAGATAATTGAACATTGCTGGAAAAAGTGTAACGAGCTAAAAGGAGATTATTTTGAAAAATAAAGAAGATGTTTTCCACCTTTTTTGTGTCTTCTTTGTTAAGTAGGCTAGTTCCAGGATCGCCCTCGTAACATAACAGGGTGATGTTCTTGACATTTCTATGTGTATTTATGATTGAGTTTCTCAATTTTTTCTGGTTGTTCAATATGTTGTTGCAATATGAGTATCAAACCGAAGAAGAATTGGGATGTAATCTAACCAATTTTTTCGGTTTTTAGCAAATAGAATCGAAAAGTTAAAAAATGTTACTTTAAATATACGAGTATGTTATTTATTATGCTTAAGTACTTTTGGTAGGAAATTTGTGGAAAAATTACAGTTTGCGCTTAATGTACTTTAATTAGTTGGATTTATTTTCTTTTAATTTTTAATATTTCTTATCTACAAAATTGGAAGAGTTCAACATCTGTATCTTAGATGCAAAACCAGGAGACGCAAAATACTTTATGAAATATTAGTTTTTCTCATGATTTTCTGTAATAAAATCGCTGAAATTCATTGTTGGAGTAAAAAATCTAACGAAATAAAAAAATTTCGATTTGATTTTTTTGTTAGCTAACATACGCGTTTCTTATGGGGCGAATTCAAAGTAAACGATAGGACTCATAAGAAATTCCCCAGTGCCATATTTAGCTGCAAAAAATCGCATTGGTTTTGAAGAAACTTAAATTTTAAATAATTCTTGAAATTGAATCATCTAACTTAGCACTACCGAACTGTGGAAAAGGCAAACCGGACTATCGAATCCCTACCAAATTTTGATATGACAAATAGGAGAAAAACGCGGTAATCGAAGCGAATGTAATTCCGACAAAAATTTGTATATCGCACCGTAAACACAAATGGGGCACAACTCAAAAACTGTCAAAATCTACTTTTTCCCATAAACTGATTCACATTACACATCTCTAACTACTATAAAAATTTCCGTCTCATCACTATCTTCTTTAACTGGAAAAATGCCGTTATGTCTTTTTTTATGTCAACTGGGTTGCTTCTGCACGATCAACTAAAGAGAATTATTTTTAGTTGCGTTTACGTTATTTTTAGTTGCGTTTGTTTTATTTTCGCAAACATAATATAAAATTGAAAAAAAAATATAGCAGAACCCTCTTCAATATTGCATATTTTTCATAGTGAAACAATATTTTCTTTAAATATTGCAACCATTTTTACATAAACGGTTTTTTGCCTCTACTGAATAATAGAGAATTTTGAGTTGTGCCCCTTTTGTATTAAGAGTGCGATATGTATTCGAGTTTCCCTTCACTCAAAAAAAAAAAAACAAAAACAAAACAAAAAACAAAAAAAAAACTGAATTTGGGTTGAAAACATATTCAAAATAAGTATATCAAATGCACCTAATACTAAATATATAATAATAAATTTTACTTAAAACGAGTAGTGAACCTTAAATTGACTAAATTTTTCTTGCATTGAGCGCGCGGAAATTTTACGTATTTTGAGTAAGGAGGTATGTAGCGCCGTATGGAAATAAATTGTACTGAGTTTGAATTATTTCCGACTCAAAATTAGGTTACTTTTTTTGAGAGCAAGAAAGCAAAAACTGTCACATAATTTCTCCCAAATAGCGTTCATTCCAAGACTTCCAATTTCAGCTACGGTCGTTGTTTTCAAATAGTATAAACAGTTCTTAACACTCTCTTTTCTGTCACACTCATTTCCAATTGTCAACGGAGTTACATAGAAAATAATCGTTCAAACTTTTTTTTTTAATTTAAATTAAATTTTAGAACTTACGGTAGAAGCCACAATTTCTAGATTATACATACCTGAAATGAAACAGAGATGGAGAGATTGCAAATGAAATATTTGTAAATTAATATATAGTATATAGAAGATATGTGGTTGATCCTACCGCAGTATTCATTCAAACATAAATTTTGAACTTAACTATAGAATGTATTTTCTACGATTTTGGCAAATTTATCAGAAAGCTTTGTTATAAGCTTTGAAGTTTCGAAAAAAAGGTCTTCAAATATCGTTAAAAACTTATTTTGGAAAACATTTTTGCTTAAATATTCTCTGCACATAACATAAATACGATTAATATGGGATAGTTGTCAGGAAAATGACCATTCATAAGACCGAAAAAAAATAAAATAATAAAAGGTCACGGAGCATTTATTGCAAACAGAATATTTTCGGAATACGGTAATTTTATGACGCATCGACTTGAAATACGTTTCCACTGATAGCTTTGTATTGTTTTAAGTTTTAGTGTTTCAAGGTCTTGGTTTAAATTTGCATGGGTCAGATGGGACAATGTTTGTGAGGCATAAACCAAAGGACGAGTTTAATCCTCAAAATACGTCGAGTGTCGTGGTAGGCATTTTGCATTTCATTGATGGTGAATAATTAACAAATTTGCCGACCTCAACGTTTTGAAAAAAATGAAACAAAAGTGCCAGCATTTCGTAACGAAAAAAGCCAAAATTTTGGTGAAAAAAGCTAAAGTAAGCTTAAAAAAAACCTCGGAAAAAACTAACTTTTTTTAAGAAAACCATTCTAAGTAATTTAAAATGAGGTACATTAATAATTATTGAGTTTTACATGTTAACACTTAAGAAGTGACATCTTTATATATATATATAAAGTGCTTGCTAGATAAGATAAATATTTCGAGATATATGATTTGATTCACCAATACAAAACAAAAGAATTATAAAAAGTATAATCTTTATGTATTCAACACCATTTCCTTTATTTTTTGCTTTTCAATCTGACTGTTTTAGAATACCATTTTACAATTTGTTATTATTAGAGTATCGAATCCAATGAAACAATTTTTATAGCTAGACACAATACAATCCTTTCCTTAAGCCCAATTTCGGATTGTCAGGTTATTTATTTTGGTTAATATTAGCTGCGCAGCTAAGTTCCCACTGTTTGCCAATAGATGGTGATAGCTGTAAGTGCTAGTCCATTCTGCCATAACCTCAACGTCATGAGCCAAGCTTAGGCATATGGCAAACATACCTCCTCGACACAATAGTGATTTTTTTGGCGTCATATTCTTTTGGCTGTGTGAATATATATGATTTTGTGCCACATAATCGTCATATGCGGGAAGTATTGATTTTCTTATTTCAATCAAAGTATGTGCGATAATACAATTGTAAATTTCTTATGTTGCTCTTTTTTTTATTACTATTTCAGCTTCAAGTTTATAAATGTAAAACAGAACATATTGCGACGAAAAAATGTTATTACATTATTCCGAATCCAGTGTTGGAAATCAACAAAAGAAAGAGGTTGGCGTTGCCACTTAAGAAAAATTTCCTCGCAAAAAAAAACAATACTGTCTAGTGGAAAAATGTTGCTTCAAATTCCCCGACGTGTTTTTTTACACAGAGATTCATCGTAAAAAGTCTGCACAATACCAGCCTTTAATGCAGATATTAATATCACATAGTCTGCTATTTTGTTGATTCTTGCTGGTGATTCTGTGTTTTCTAAAGGTTTTTGGCCTGCTTCCTCTTTACTTTATGCCACTGAAGGTGCATATAGGAGCGCGGCCTAAGGATGGAAATTAAAATTAATACTTCACCTCGACATTAGAAGTGGAAGTCTTTTGCTACCATCGAGTTCACTTCCGATTTCATGTCCTTCTAGATGGTAGCTCTCTCTGTTAATCAAACTATCAAATCAATGAACAATTGTTAACAATTTCATGCTAAAATATCAATGTTTCAATGAAAATTTTTTCTAATTGGAAGATTGAGTTTTCCACACATTTTCAAACTCTTTTGAGTTTATGAATATATGTGATGAAGTATAATTTCATTTAACTAATGATGAATGAATTATTAATATAAAAAGGACATTTTAAGTTCTCCGTTTCTTTATCCGACTGAGAACAATAAAACTAATAATCGCCAATGTTGATATAAAAAAATCCAGCATTGATATCAGTTAAATGTTACTCAATTATTTCACCTAAATATCAATTCCTTGCCAATATGCAATCGTTTTCAAGATTATTCGTTAAAACTACGAAAATACTTGCAACAAATTGCAGATTTTATGCTATCGTTGCATACTAGCTGTACTTAGAAGGCAACGAATAGAAAAAAAATTATTTGCATGACTTTATTTAGTCATTTATTGCTGTTAACTTTTATCATTTCAGCCACATTTCTATTATAATTTATTTTAGCGATTTTTTCCCATTGTCTTGGTTGGCCGTTGTTTTTGTCTTAATCGTATTTTTCACAAGCACGAGCATTCATATGGAAAATCCAACAGACCGACACCTACATTTTCCACTTTGTAATGAAATAGATCCAACGATCAACATTTGACGCTGGGGGCCGGGTTTCATGATACCTGCAAATTCCAATCTATAATCTTCGGCTGGCGGAGAGGGAAAGAGTGTTCTCCATGCCCCAATATAGTTGCGGGCTTTTCTATTTAAATTTTAATTGTTTTCGTTTTCGTTTTTGTTTTACGACCCGCGTGATATGAGAAATACAAATGGTCGTTGAATGGTCTTACAACATAACTGAAGTGGAGTCTCGATAGGATTTGGTTGGTGGAAAGGAGAATTAAAAGTGATCATTCGAGTAATTATTTGTAAAATCGTGCAACATTTAAAACAAAAATACACCGAACGACCGACCGGCCAATAGACAGACAAACAATTAATACGACCGCAACGAAAATTGTCTTAAGATCTGTGTCTTATGATATCAATGGCAGTTCCCTCTGTGGTCGCCATAACACAATTTGCGTTTTCTCTGTGCAATTGCGGATTCCCCTCTCTCACACTCGCCAAATGATTTATTATTGTCGTAAAAAATACGCTACAATTTTGTGATTTTTCCACTTGAATTTTGTAATATTAAAAACATATTAAGCAATTAATCAATTATCAGATTTGAATGACTATTGCTCTGAATATTGTGAACGAAAAACAGGCGGCGCAACAAGCACGAGATCAGGTAATAAAGGACGACAAATTGGGCATTTAGAAAAAAATTGTGTTAGAAAACGAAATTTTTCCATTTTAAATCTATAGAAACTACATTCTGTGATATATTGAGAGTATCTTTAGATATACCTAATGTTATTTAATTTAATAAATTACAAATTTTTATGTTACAGATTAGCATAAACAAATCTTATCTATACGAAAAAAAGCTCCTCTTCAGATTAAAAAATTTGTACATTCATCGGAAAAGTTTAGTCATAAACATGTTTAACACCTTTTGAAATGATAGAAAAATCTTTCATCAATCTTCAATTAAAATTATTTCTTAATTTGATGAAAACGCGTCACATTCCAATAAAAAAGATGATGATAAATTTGTGGCAAATATTTTCCCAACGAAAAATTTTAAAGCATGACATTAACATGTTAACAGAGCATAATTCGTAAAAGCTGTGAACTCGAAGACGGACAATTTATTTTGGGATCTTTGCGTGTTCAACCTTGGTAGAAGTTAATCTGCCATCTACCGAGTGCGATATCAACAATCAACCACTATAAATATAAGCAAATGGCTGAAGTAAACTGTTCTTCAATTCAATTCACCTAAACATGCATTTAAAGAGTCATCAATTTAAAAAATTTTGAAGTTTATCGCCCACATCACAGAAACTAAGAAGCCAATTATGAAAATAATGGTTCTCTGATTTCCTAAGGATTAGTACAGTGAGCGCATTTCGTTTCGCAGAGTAAATACTTTCGAACATTCCGGTCAGTGAAAGTTATAAATGTTAATGTAAGTTTACGTAAAATAGAGTAGTTCTACTTAACTTCCGCATAAAAAATAAATAAAGCACATGACTTTGGAGAAAAACATGGATTTTATTTAAATCATTCATCTATTGCAGCGCACTACTTAATAAAGTGGTTATTACATAAACTCAAAACCCACCAATATGATTCCTTTTTGCAATGCATTGTTGTTGGCGATGAAAAATGGATTCACCAAAACAATGTCAACCGAAAGAGATCCTAATCGAAGCAGAACGAAAGCGTTTAAACTTCACCAAAGGCTGAATTGCACCGAATATAGGTTATTCAGTCAATTTAAGCTGAGATTTTAATGAAGTGATCTACGTTAAACTGCTTCCAAGGAATCAAACCAAAATTACTTTCTTGCTTGCCAACTATTACAAAATCAACTGTTTATTAAATAAGTTGTGAGAATTAATTGACATATCGTTCAAGATGTCCCAAAAAAAAAAAAATTATGCAAAAACCACTGGTTCCTCTATAATCTCTAAGCTGAAGACTTCAGTAAGTTGTAATTTTGCTTCTTTTATTATGCGTTAATTCAAAGCAATATTTTATAAAAACCTAAAGTCCAACCGCATTCTTTCCTCGTTTTCTAAAAGGACGTAGGATGAAGGTGAATGTGGATCAGTTCATCTGCTTAAAATTTCAATATTGTACAATAACTAAACACTATTCACATCATTTCGATTTTTAATTATTAGGTTTATTTACTCTTCTCATTACAGTTTTCTCTCATTTGCGTCTCAGAAAATATAAAATATTTTATGAAAGTTGCCTATTTTTTCAGATTTTCAACAGTTGAAATTTATAAATTTCTATATAATTTATGGCTTTGTAATTACTGCATGCAGGCACATAATATATGGGGTTATCCATTTGGTGGTTCGAAACCGCCGGTCTGGCAAGGCTGTCAACTGTTAAATATCTGTCATCTCAAATGTTATTTATCTAGGGAAAGGTTTGCCATTTACGAATATGGGCCGTTCATCAGACGATGAATGCGTAAAAAGAGTTAAAATTTACTACAAAAGTTTTGATTCAAATGTGGGCTTTCAATCGAACAAAATTTTCTTTAACGATGAAGCTCATTTACTACTCAGTGGTTACGTCGACATATGGGGCTCGGAGAGCCCAATAGTGATTGCGGAAAAGTCATTGCATCCGGAAAAAGTGACAGTTTTTTAGGTTTTTTTTTTTTAGTTTTTTTTTAGTTTTTTACTGTCTGGAGGTGTCATTGGGTCGTATTTTTTCGGAAATGACGCTGGAGGAAACTCAAAAGAATCCACTGCTGCAAACAATCTAGAGGCGGTCATTTATTTTGCGCATAAGGGCAAGGTCCAAGCATTGTAGTGAAATAAAAAAATGAATGATCCGGTATTTTAATAGTAAACTTTATATCAGTTCATAGCTTCATATAGCCAGTATTACATGTAACGAATCAGAATTCATTTCATTTAGTAGTTTCCATCACTTTTTACACCACCCTGGATTTATTTTCATTGATCACTTCTCAGACATAACCACAACAATTATACTGCCACGGTAAAGTTAAATATTTTTCAAAACATTTCCATTAAATAGCTTCTGTGGTTGCAACATTTAGCGTAAAACCACAAAATACAAAGAGTCTCATGTCAGCCGTTTCTATCCTTTTGGCCCCACCCACCCCACCCATTAGTAGCGGTGGGGAGGCATATATTGAGTTCAAATTGCATATTTTCACGGGTAACTACAACAGCGGCACTCTAACATAAATTGGGTTACATTTTCAAATCCCACAAATTCTAGTAAAATGCAGGGGGGGTTTGAAAGCAAGACAGCCAACAGTTTTAGTCGCAAACATAAAATGTGACAAACGAGATCAGATCAGCATGAAAACCATTAGTCATCGATGGAGGCAGGCACTCCTTGAAGTTATGGCGACCACCAAAATGAAAAAACAAAATCCACGAAGGATAGCAATTTTAGATAGAAGATGTTGGTAACACTATGAGTATTGTTGTGAAGATAGGTATGCTAAGTATACTGTAGATGATACCTGTTATAAAAAGAAGCAGGAAACAGCATACTTATGTCAATAAATAATCCCATCATCAAAACAGTTTTCAAACGCATTTAACGAAAAATTTTCAGTTGCCTTGGTAAATGTTCATCTTTGTTTTCTATCGACTGAAAACGGTTGCCTCGAAGTGCTTATTCGAGTTTTGAAAAGTGAAAACAGTGAAACAGTATTGAAATTACCATATCAAGTGAAAATGGTAGTTGTTCGAACACATTTTCGACTTTTTGACCAAAAATTAATTGTGTAATTTTGTTGTTAAGTGCATTATCGTGATACAAAATCCATGAATTTTCTTTATTCAAATCTGACCTTTTGCGATGAATTTGCTCTCTCAAACGATGCTTGTCGCCCATATAACATTCTTTATTTACCGTCTGACTATCTGGCAAGAATTCCAAATGCACAAAATCGTGATAATCGAAACAGTCGATATTATCTTGACTTTCGATCGACTTTAACAAGGGTTTTTCTTAGCTTTCGGCTCAATTAAAGGCGTCATTCAGAAACTGATTGATTAGTTTGCACGTCAACCTCGTGTCTCATCACCAGTTATAAAGAGTTTTATGAATGAATGTGCAATCGGAATTCAATCTTTTTGCCATCAACATTTACGCGAATGAGGTTTTGGGGAAAATTTAGATTTTTCGGAAATAGTCGAGCGCCAATGCATTTCGTGTCCAAACAATTGTATAAAATGGTATGAATTGATTTGTAAGGCACAGAAAGCTTTCTTTTAAATCCAAGTAACGATTTCGATTTCACTTTATCGATGTTAACTTCTACTGAATACGATAATGGCCAAGGAAAACATGGCAAATCTTCCACCACATCTCCATAGGTTTTAAATGCACTGTACCACTCATATGCGCAAGGTTTTGAGAAAGTCGATTCACCGTAAGCCTTTAGCAACATTTTTTGCCATCCGGCACACAAAATTCCATTTGAAGTAAAAATTTTGAGAAATTGTTATCTATTGTAAAAATCGCAAATCACGCTTAAGATGACCTGACGAAATTGAGTACTGTTAATAAACTAAATGACAGATCGTGCCAGTGTAAAGGACATCTGTGTCCACTTACCGACAAAAAATAGTTTTGGCAATCCCTTTACTGATGTATTCTATAGGTAGGTACCTTTTCGACGAAATGTATATCACAACTTTTCGATATGAAACAGTATATTAAGGGACAATTTTCTTAAAGAACATGATGCCCAATTAATATTTTCTATAAGAAAATCTTATAACCTGAGTTTGTTTTTTTTTTTTTTTTTTTTTGTTTTACTTATTACGACGTCAAAGTTGAAAATACTTAGCACGAAGCTTGAGACTGACTGATGTCGGCTGATTGTTCGTCTGTTGGTAGAATTTAATAATGCTGTTGCTGTTAATGTTGTACTTGTTGTTTCAGCTGTTTTTGCTGTAATTTAAGATCGATTAAAAAGATTTATTGAAACTACCTATGGAGTGCTGTTGTCTACAGCAAATGCAGCGAGCGGACGTGTTTCATTACAGACATCAGAACGTAAATTACCATGAAAAACTATGATTAAATACAAATTTAGATGCAATTAGACTTTTATAGGAAAAATGTCATTAATTTCCCGCAAAGAGGCGAGCGGGTTTTGAATTTGCCGGCGTTTGAGCGATGAAAAGCGCCGACATTACATAAATCAAATTGGATGTTGTTGTCGTGGCAGCTGATGAGAAACCTGAGGAGACTCTCAACATTTTGCTAATGAAAACTGCCGATTCGTTTGTAAAAGTTTTAAACAATTTGTTGAACATTTCAATTAAAATGTATTTTCACACTTTTGATGGCAGCTCGAGGGTCGATTGGCCTTTAGCCATGACAACTACTGCTACTCCTACCGCTGAATGAGTTAAAGTAAGGAGATCCGATAGCACCACAAGGTGCCGTTTACTGACAACTATGGCCGTATCGAATCGATTACAGTCAATCTGCAGTGAATGCGTAAGATGCGTGTGGGCGCCACTTGGTGGTCGCCGCCAGCGATGTCAATGCTGCTGTCTTGTGTTCCACATTGGTCTTGCTGCTGCTGGGTGGTGGGCAACCTTAAGAGATCTGCGTGTGAATGGACAAACGAAGCGACGAAAAGGTATGAATGGATTCGAAGTAATTTATAAAATGATTTAGCGCTCGCCAATTCGCCTTAAAAGCAACTCTCAATGCAACAAAATTACAGCCAACTATTTTTTTCGATGTTATAACCAGATCTACTACGTATTGACAAGTTGGTCATTGGAGTAAAATATCTACAAATGACCACAAAAACAAAACGATAAATTATCAATATTTCAATAACAGTAACAGAGGTTGTAGCCAGAGTACTTTTTTTAACTGATTCAAGCCTAAAAGGCGTTTTTCGAAATGTATGCCAGTGGTGTGTTCGTCCGTCCGGCTGGACAGATTTGTTTTTATTTAATTTGTCACGACAGATTAACGTCTTGGTTCAGGTTGTACTTAATGTGGGCCGTTTTGTGGCATCAGTTTAAAAGTTGCGAAATAATAAGATCGATTAGGGAGTAATGACACAACTGAATATATTCGAGGCGAAAGAGCTGATTAATTATAATAAATTATAATTAAAATGAAACTTTACTAATATTTTTTCACAACTTGGGTCATCATACGGGGTCTATGATTTAAATCACTAAAAGGCTAATATTGTGAAAACAAAATCTGAAAAATAAGTGGAGAGATTAAATCAATTTAATCTGCTGAAAATGGATTTGGTATTATTCAGTCAACTGATTTTCTACCGATTTCTGAGGGAAGGTAGAGAATATAAAAGAATACAGAATAAATTCTCTCTTGTTTGAACGTTCTGTAAAAAAAAGTACCGAAAAGAAATTGTCTCGAAATTTGTATTTCAAATGGAATTTCAAGTGCTGAATCGTTAAAAAGCAGAAAACATATGATGAATCGATTGTATCAAAAGCTCGTGTATATAAGTGGTACAGTGCATTCAAAAATGATCATGATGTGGTGGAAGATTTGCCTCGCTTACGTCATCATCATCATCATTGTCGTCAACAGAGATGAACATAAAAAAAATGAAGTAAAATTTTAATGAACAGGTCAATTAATACCATTTTACACAATTATTTGGGCAGGAAATGCGTTACCACCATTTAACTAATTCCGACAAATCTGAATTTTTTTCAAAAATCTTATCGCGTAAAGATCACTGAAGATATGCTTGAGTCAATTCCGATACAGCATTCATAAAATGCATTATAACTGGTGCTGAGACATGAGTTTACGAGTTCGATGTGCAAAGCAATCCATAAGCCTCAGAAAGGCATTTTCCAAATGGGACGAAAAAAAAATCAAAGTTCCGAGGGTGGTCTCAAAACTAGACCGGCTAGACCAATATTTTACAATCGTAAGTGAAGGAGTAAACTCCCCCAGCTCGGCTTTAATATTGGTTAGATGAAGACACTTTTCGTAGAAAAAAAGTGTTGGTGAAGACGTTTTCCATGCAGAAAAGTGTGTCGAAGAAGTTTTTAGTAGAAGAAATTATCCACGAAGACGCTTTTCGTAGAGAAAAGTGTTGATAAAGACGCTTTTAGTAGAGAAAAGTGTTCACGAAAACGCCTTTAATAGAAGAAATTGTTCACGAAGACGCTTTTCCTAGAGAAAATTATTGATGGAAATTCTTTTCGTACAAAATAGTTTTAATGAAAAGGCTTTTTGTAAAAAAGTGTTGATGAAGATGTTTTTCATGTAGAAAAGAGTTGTTAAAGAAGCTTTTCATGTACAAAAGGTTTGGTGAAAACGCTTTTCATGTAGAAAAGTGTTGGTGAAGACGCTTTTCGTAGAGAAAAGTGTCGGTGAATACATTAGCGTTGAAAAAATATTTTATATCGAAAAATGTCATGGAAAACGCTTTCCGTAGAGCAAAGTGTTGATGAAGATGCTTTTTATAGATAAAAGTATTGATGAGGATGCTTTTTATAGAGAAAAGTGTGGTTGAATACATTAGCATTGAGAAAATGTTTCATATCGCAAAGTCGTTGACGACGCTTTTCTTTTATAGAGAAAACTGTCGGCGAGGATACCTATTATGTATAATAGAAAATTGTAGTAAGGTACTTTTCCTATAGCAAGGCGTCCTGGAAGACGATTTTCATGTGCCAGTGGAGATAGTCTTCTTATAGGGAAAAGGGTCTTCTTATAGTGAAATCAATTTGTAGAAAAAAAAAATTAAAAATGTGTAAATTGTTAAATGTTTTGTTTCGAGAGAAATTTTCAAATAGATATGAATTTTGAGCAAAAAAAGACGAGCAAATTTGCTTCCATCTCATGAATGGGACATGGGAGAACTTTTCACATTCAATGCGCTTCTAGATGGCAGAAGTTAATTCCATGTTGGATTAAAAAAATAAATTAGAACTTTTTACATTGCAATAAAAGCGTTGTGACGATGTTTGAATATTTTCAGAAATTGCCATGATTTTCCTGTTGATTACTACAACATTGAAATTTAGGCATGTGTAACAACTCCTATTACATAAAGGCTTACCAATTTAGTGATTTCAAAACCGCCGGTCTGGCAAGGCTGTCAGCTGTTAAATGCCTATCAGCTGAAGTGTTATTTATTTAGTGAAAGGTTTGCCATTTACGAATATCGATCGTTTAACAATCGAAGAATGCGTAAAATAGTTAAAACTTGCTACAAATGTGATGATTCAAACGTGGACTTTCAACGGAACAAAATTTTCTTTAGCGATGAAGCTCATTTCTGACCCTGTGGATACGTCAACAAACAAAATTGTCGCATATGGGGCTGGGAGATCCTAGAACCTAGAACTCCAGAAAAAGTGGCTGTTTGGTGCGCATTATGGTGTGGAGGTGTCGTCGAACCGTATTGTTTCGAAAACGACACTGGCGAAATGTCAAAAGGAAGTAAAATTTTTATCGAGATCATAGCTTTATGCATGTTTTATTTAACCTCACTTGAAAAAGAAAAGTAGATACTCTTATACAATAAACAATTCATCAGTACCCAAATTTTCTAGGAGAGTATAGTTAAAAGGAAGACATAATTTTTGAGTTACATTTAAATTGGGTCCAAATAGGCGTAGTAGTGTTGGATACCACAACTCCTGTAACCACTCAGCTTAAGATTTGAAAGGCATAAAAATGACGACATCTGGAAAGTGGAAAGTCATTCAACTATTGATTTATAAGGGGGTAAACTCTTCATATGGCTGTTGAAAATAATTTAAACAAAAAAATTGCCAACAAATTTTTGCTGCAAAATATTTTTTGAATTTAGCCATTTTTACTTGCTAATCATTATTTGGCGGTTTTTGCGATTTAGCTGATTTTTCTTTACAATTTTGCAGTTATTTTGATAATTTCAAGACATTTCTGTCTATTGTTGACAATCTGTCCATAGGTGGTATGACGAAAGTGTAGGTTACAATGCCATAAATTCAATGAAGCATGCAAATGTGAAGTAACCGATAATTTTGAAATCAAGTAGCGTTTCAATAAATCCATGACTTTAATTGAAAACATTTATTCATAAATTTTATTCATTGATCCGATGCAGCAACATAAAATGGAAATCACTTAATTAGTTTATACAGTAAAATATAATAAATGATAGTAATAAAGAAAAATCATGGCAACAAATAGATAACCACAGTCAATGTTTTTTTTTTTAAGTTTAAGATTAATTTGAAGTATTTCTTCATCGCAACACCCTCATACCAATATATTTTTGATTTGTGTTTTTATAAATATTTTCGAATTTTTCATCTAAATTTTCTATATTTGTTGTTGTTTTATATATTTGTTGCTCTGAGATATTGCTGTTCATTATAGGCGTCATTTTGCTGTTTCATATCATTAGACCACATAAACAACATTCAGAGTGTCATACAAGATTTTCTCAAAAATTAATTGCTTTAATTAATAAACATAATTTTTATGTTTTTCGTCTGATTGAAGGAAAGAAAAAAAGCGTGAAATGCAAACTGTGAAATTTATTAATTGCTCAACCTGACTGGCGGAATCACTGAGTCGTTTCTAGTGTTGCAAACAACACATTTCAGACATTTGCATCTGAATACTCCGTCCTTAATAAAATGCCTTGGAATGGCATCGGGGCAACAGTTTTTAAAGTGGGTGGATTGAGATATTATGACACATGTCATTAGTCAAATATGTAGAGTAGTAATCGAGTGGTGTCGAGTAGAAAACGCGCACAAGAAAAATCGTAGTAAATTACATGTAAAGAAACACCTACACTTTTACTTTACACAACTCGAGTGGAGGGAGATTTCGTAGCATTTCAAGAGGGAAAATATGATTACTCGTTGCCATCGTCACCATCGTCGTTGTCGTTGTCGTTGTCGCTATTATTGCCATATTTTTTCACACAAAAGCCAACAAGTTCAGTTTAGTTTTCGAGATTAAGTACCTGCCAGCAGCAACCGTAGCAGTCGTCATTTCACATAATAACAGGTGTCAGCTGTCAAGTATCAACTCCCAAATGCTTACAACTTTTTTCTTTTTGTTTTTCAAGAAAGACACAACCTCTTTAACGTGTTCCTCATGCCGTCAACCGCTTTCCGCTGCCGCTGATGCTGGCTTCTCTCCTTTCGCTCACAGAATAAGTGAATAGTAGAGCACAACAAAGTGAAAAACGTGTGGTAAATGTTTTCCATTTTGGTCATGAACATTTTCACAAACCACACACCAACAAAATAAATAAATAACAAATAAAAACACCAAGATCGTCCAAAATCCAGCTACAGAGATTTAACATTCTCAGACAATTGCATTGGCGGGAGACTGTTTGACTGCTGGTTGGTTGCTGAAGTGTGTTGAGAATTTTCCATTTGCTTTATATTCATTCATGAACTAATGGCGAGGATAGAGCTGGTGTCTATAAAAAAAATAAACCATAAATTTTACAATTTATGACAGATTCATTGTAATTTAATTAAAGGTTTCTACTATTCCGGCATGTTGTTTGTTCTTTTTTTTTTTTTGTTATGCCACCAGACATCGAAAGCAACTGAGATGGAGAAAAAGAAACACAGATTTTGAGTGTCTCGAATTTTTTGTTGCTGCATAAATATCTGCATTTGGAGTAAAAAGCCAACGCAAAAGACTTTAATGATTCAATTAAACAGATTTAGGAGTATCTAAACCGATTGCTTAGAAGAAATTTCTATACAGCATTCACAGACGTAAC
>JAHXMU010000724.1:1729707-1740903 GCA_019455685.1 Philornis downsi | reverse complement strand
GAATATGATATCTCTCAAATGGCCGCCTCTGGCGTTGATGGCGTATTGTGCCCTTTTTGCAGCATTTTCCATCGTTTTCGCCAACATTTCGGCCGGACTAGCGGCTATTTCTTCACGAATGTTGTCCTTGAGCTCTTCTACGGTCCTTGGCTTGTTAACGTAAACCTTTGACTTCAAATGTCCCCACAAGAAGAAGTCAGCGGGCGTCAAATCTTGCGAACGCGGTGGCCAGTCCAAATCACCACTTTTCGACATCAAACGTCCCGGAAACAAATTCTTCAGAAAATCGATTGTTATGCGACTTGTGTGCGGTGGAGCACCGTCTTGTTGAAACCAGAACTGCCTCATACGCTTTCGACGAATAATTGGCATCACAAAATTGGTCATCATGTCGCGATAACGCTCCTGGTTGAGGGTAACAGCATGGCCATTTTCGTTTTGGAAGAAAAACGGACCAATGACCGTTTTCGCACTAACGCCGCACCAAACTGTGACTTTTTCGTCATGAAGAGGCAATTCTTGAATCTCCTGAGGATTTTCAGTGGCGTAAATACGGCAATTTTGCTTATTTACGGTCCCATTCAATGTGAAATGGGCTTCATCGGACATGATAATTTTGTTCCAAAATTGCTCGTCATCATCGGCCATTTCGATGACTCGTTGGGCCCATTCCAATCGACGAGGCTTGTCCGCAGGCAACAATCTTTGCGTCAATTGAATTTTGTACGGGAACAAATGCAAATCAACGCGAATAATCCGTTGTAAAGTGGACCGAGCCATGCCCAACTGCTGAGAACGGCGTTTTTGGGATGTTCTTGGGGACCTCTCAACACTGGCTCGTACGGCAGCGATATTCTCGGCCGATCGCCTTGGTCGACTTTTATTTGGCCTCTTCGGATTAGAAAGAGCCTCACCAGTCGAAAATTTTTCGTATAAACGCTTAATGGTGTTCTTAGAAGGCGCACTTCTCAC
The DNA here is from genome assembly GCA_019455685.1 of Philornis downsi. Lineage (NCBI taxonomy): Eukaryota > Metazoa > Arthropoda > Insecta > Diptera > Muscidae > Philornis > Philornis downsi. Next base: position 1,739,931 of record JAHXMU010000724.1, on the reverse strand, counting down.
ATTTTTTAATATTTTAAAAGCACGTTGAGTTTTCACAATTGACTTCTTCTGTTGAATGTAAATTTCAACTATTTCAGAGCGCTCGCGTGGCGTGTATTGTTTCATTTTAAAAATCTGCTTGGACTGACGCTTCAAACGCGGTATGTCATTAAGCGATCTGACATCTCTGTCAAAAGTTATGGCATTGCCAGATGGGTCCGTCGAATATGGGCAACCCTGTATAACATGTGGCGCCGTCTTGTTGAAATTCTTCAATTCTAGGTACGAAAAAATGATAACCAGTTTCGCGATACCGAAAACCATTGACTGTGCTAGACATGCCTCATTTTAATAAAAGAAGGTCCAATGATTCCTACAGCCCAATATCCACACCACAAAGTAACACGTTGAGAATGCATTTGCTTCTCGCGAATCACTCGAGGATTTTCCTCACCCCAAATGCGACAATTCTACCTATTGACGAAGCCATAAAGATGGAAATGGGCCTCGTCACTGAAGATGATTTTGTCGGCAAAATCAGCATTTTGATGTTGTCTCTTCAATACCCAATTAACGAACTCCTTTCGCTATCCATGGTCAGCTGGCTTCAGTTCCTGAGTCAACTGAACTTTGTATGCATGAAGATGCAAATCTTTCGTCAAAATTCGCTGCATAGTGGATTTGGAAACACCAATTTGCTGAGCTCGGTGTCGAATTGAGGTGGATGGAGTTTGAGCGACATCACCACGTATAGCTGCGACATTTTCGGTCGATCGACCTGGTCGAAGGCGCATTGTTGTCTTTACATCACTAACAGACCCAGTTTTGGCAAATTTTTCCATTAATCACTTTACAGTTGACTCTTTCGGAGCATTATTGTGACCCCAAATTGATCGCATTTTCCGAATTGTAGCCGCAAAAGTTGGTAAAACAACTTCACAATGAGAATGCGTTGTTCATTCGTGTAGCGCTCCATTTTTACTAACCTCGTACCTTCTACTAGCAAACAATAACAATTGTTCAAATGTCAAACAATGACACTTCGAATGGCGCCAAAAGTAAATCTTGCGTTATTGTTGGGACACCCTTTACATTTAAAATTTTGTACATATTTCACTTTATCCATTAACGAAACCTATCAAGAGGTGGCAACCAAAAACAAAACTTCCTGTATTTAAAGACATAATAATCTGAAATAATTGGAAGTTAATGATAGAATTTTGAAACGGTTTTAATCTTCGGATTTGTCTTTAAGTTGCGTTAATCTCTGCTACTCGCGTAAAGCTGATATTCCATTCCCATAATGTGCAATAAGAAAACAAAAGACCGACAGAACACTCACTTGGTTGGGCTTGTCATCCACCATCCATTATATAGCTAATATGAAAAAAACACAAACGAAGATACTAAAACGGAACTTCTCACATGTTGGTGACGTGCAAAAGGACAATGATTTCAAAATACGTGACAGGAATATTCCAACTCTTTAGATCTGCTATCCGATCGACGGATATCCTCGACAAATACGAGGTTAAAACCATTACCTTGCAGGAGATGATGACAGACAGATGATGACAGCAGATACTCGTAGGTATGAATTCAGATGTGGATTTGTAGTTGTCAAAATATTTTGACATCTTGTCTCGTGGCTGAACTCTGTAAACGACCAAAGAGTAATGAAGAGGCATTGCAAAACTGAGCTTCCCTTCCTATGACAAGCTCATGTAAAATTCAACAGTGTTGATAATACTTTTAACAATTTCCTGTTCATTACTTGTGATTTTCCGTTTTTCCTGCAACTTTCTTTCCCGCGACTGTTGTTGTAAATGTATGTATAAATGTATGAAATTTGTAAGGCAAAAAGCAAAAAGCCTTTTCGATTGAAAACTTGCGGCTATTAATTAACTTTTGTGGAAGTTATTTGAAAATGTTTCTCTGGAAGTAGAAACTATTTTTACGCTTTTCCATTGGAAGCAATGAAAAAATGTGATTCTTTTGGAATAGCTTTCAATTAATTTGTTGGGCGACAATAAAATAATTTGTGGAGATTTTAAAGCATAAATCTAAATAGAAATGGTTTTGGGCCAATTGGAAAATTTAGGTGTGGTCAACCTGATAAAAAATACAGACTGATGCGAGGAATGTGGTAATAAGCGGAACCAGATATCAACATTAAACTACTGCCAATCTCACTGTCCAATTTACATCATAATCATTTGTAATCGACTTTAATCAGATTTTGAAGCGTTCTTTATGTAATGAAATTAATAATTTCAACTTTAATCAATGTAATTTTGAATTACTTAATTCAACCCTTAGCTGCGTTGATTGAATCGTGATTCTTGATAGACAAGATATATTAGCATATTACGAAATCTTTTTGAGTACTGAGTTGAGTTTTATCTTTTTGTAGAGACAGCATTTCGTATAAAAAGCCTCGTCCTTATAAGCTTCCTTGGTATACACCGAGTATAAAAAAACAAAGAATCTCCGAAATAAATACCACAAACCTTTCATAAAGACTGGCAGCGATGAGAATAACCAAAAATTTATCCATTATCAATGAAAATTTAATTTCCTGAACAAGTTGTTATGTAATCAATTTATACTACAAAAAGGAAGTGATATAAAGGCAAACCCTAAGTCTTTTTGGTCTTTTGTGAAATTCAAAGGTGGTGTTTCAGATACGAGTATTTCAACGATCATGTCGTATCATAATGTAATCTCTGAGTCGTGTAGTGACTCAGTTAATATGTTTGCTTGTGTCTTTAAATAAAATTTTGAACCTACTAGGGTTCAGTAAATTTTACAAATTCGTTTGATATGATTGATATTGGTTTGCTGGAAGTGTAAATCCGATTCGGATGGTTTATGTGTCCACATATTGAAAAAAGTGTGTTTTTTCTTTAACGTTTCCTCTAACCTATATTTTTAACTTATCTTTAAGTAAGGGAATTTTCATTGAAAGCTGGAAATGTGTTTCTATTACCTCGAATTTTTAAAAATCCAAATTGGGAAGCATCTCTAAAGTTTTTGAACATCTTAGTTATAAAAAGTTAATTTTCTTAACAAAGTCGATAATTTCTCCACATCAACATGGATTTTTTCCTCGTAGATCTACTACTACTGAAAATGAAATGAAAATATCTATACAGAAACTAAATATAAAAAGCGTGCAATTAAAGCCATGGACGTATATATGATTCATGGTGCTTACATAGACTTGGATCAGCATTTATTTGCAGCTAATGTGACCACCAGATTCAACAGAACGCAAAGCATATAACGCACTAAGAAATCTGCTCATCGCTAAGCTGCATACTTCCAATAGGGTCATGGCCTATTCCGTCAAGCTCCCTCAAATACTGTAGCACAATGCTTCTAATCATAGTTGAGTCTAAAAAATCACGCTCAGTTCAACTAAAGCTGCATTATTTCTTGCATAAACTGACATTACTGACCCAAACGTGGGAGAAGTTATTACAACGTTCTCAAACAATGAAAAACAACTCACAAAACTGATTTTGGTTATAAATGAGAACGAAATTTAGTTATTTATTTTAATGAACAAAGAGACTACTCCGCACGGAACGAGATGCTGCGCTATCCTCAATAATAATAAATTTGGATTGATGAACAGGGTGCCGCAGCAATTGCAATGCAATACGAAACTCAAATAACTTTTTTTTAACAAACGTATTTCATGTTGACGGTAAATGACATCCATGCTCATTCACACATATGCGACACTTGATCAGAAAATTATTCATTGTAAGATCGCCTCAATTATTGTATTAATAGATTCCTTCAATTCAGTCAAATTCTTAGATTTCGTTTTGTGCGAGGTGTGTTCAAAATATAAGGAATTTTTATTTTTCTCAAAAAATATTTATTTAATCATCAATTTCTATTTTATCTCCTTCAAAGTTGTCCCCCTCAGATATTATACACTTGTGCCAGGGGTTTTTTCAATCCTCGAAGCAATTCTAATATCAACTTTTTGGTATGTCATTGAGGTCTCTCTTCGGTTTTTATCTCTTCAATCGTCGCAAAACGCGGTCCTTTCGTGGGTCTCTTCAATCTTGGGAACAGGAAAATGTCGCAAGGGGCCAAATCAGGTGAGTACGGTGGCTGAGGCATGATAACGGTGTTATTTTTGACCAAATAACCTCTCACAAGCAAAGATGAGTAAGTAGGTACATTATCATGATGCAAAAGCCATGCATTTTTGTTTCACTATTCCGGGCATTTTTTTCGTATTGCTTCACGCAAACGGAGCATAACTTCAAGGTAATACTCCTTATTTACCGTACGTTGTTTACGTACGACCTTATGGTAAGAACTCCTGATGAACTACGCCGTGGTAATCGAAGAAAACAGTGAGCAAAACCTTGACATTTGATCAAACTTGGCGAGCTTTTGTTGGTCTTGGATCTGCTGGGCTCTTCCATTGGGACGATTGGGCTTTAGTTTCGATGTTATAACCATAAACCCATGATTCGTCACCAGTTATGACCCTATAAGCAAATCAAGATTATCGTTGACGTCATTCAACAATTCCTGAGCGATGCTCATGCGACGTTGTTTTTGGTCAAAATTCCGCAATTTTTGAACGAAATTCACAGCCACATGCTTCATGACCAAAATTTTCGAAAAGTTTGCATGGCATGAGCCATTCGATATGCCGACAACCTCAACAATTTCTCTAATTGTGAGATTCTCCATAACAATTTTCTTCACTTTCTCAACATTTTCTTCGGTTGTTGGTGTGCTAGGGCGTCCAGGTGAGCGTTTTCATTCACATCTTCTCGACCTTCTGTGAAAAGCTTATACCACTTATAAATAAACATATTTTTGATTTAGAGTGCTCTCAATGTATGCCATGTCAACATTTCAAGTGTTTTTTGAGCACTTAATTCAATTTTTTGCACAAAATTTGATGCGACTTCTTTGATCCATTTTTTTTTTTCGATAGCAGAACATCGCCAAACACGCAAAACACTTGTCTTATTCAATTCAATTCTGTGACTTTTATAAAGGATTCCATTAACGCCAACGAAGAGTATCGGTGTCCTATGTAACATGACGTCTATACTGATATCGACGTAATAAAGCACATCAAAATACAGCAGTATCGTTAACAAACTCAAGTTGTGTGATTAGATAAAAACGCCCCAACACAAAATGTATGACAACAAAGTCGATGAAGAGCAGGCTTTTAAAATCCTATCAAATTTAGGTGCCACTAATTGAAAAAGCAGCACACGAAATTAAAATACTTGAAATATTTCCTATGCGCATAATAGAAAATCGACTAGATAAAATCGAGATATAAGTCAGTAACAAACAAAATATATTTTGAAGTATCGACAAATAGGTAAATAAGCCTGTTTTATAAATGCTTGATTTATAAATAAATAAAAAATAGAAAAATCGCTGAAATAAAAAAAAATCGACAAAACGCGTATATTTGCGAAAGATAAATAAGAGTACAGTGCCATTTTCCAGCAATATTGGAGGCCTAACTATAAAAATTCCACAAATTAGCAATTCTCTATTGTCAAACTTTCCCCTTTTTTGGCTTTATGAAATTGTTTAGAACACAAAACCTTTGAAGATATGAAAAATTTGTCATTTTTGGAAAAATCGCAAAAAAAACACGCATACATTTCCGAAAGATAAAAAGGAATACAGCGCCATTCTCCAAACGGGTTAGAATCCAAACCATAAAAATTCCACAATCTCTCAATTTTTTTTTTTTTGCTTTATGAAATTAATTAGAACAAAATCTTTGAAAATCCGAAAAACTGGTTGTTTTAGAAAAAATCGTCAAAAAAACGCATATATTTCCAAAAGATAATTGGAATTTTATTTTATAAATTTTGCGATATTTTATGAGATTAGTTAGAACAAAATATTTGAAAATCTTAAAAATAAATTGTGTTCAGAAAAATCGCCAAAGAAAAACGCATAGAGTTTCGAAAGATAAAAAAGGATACAGCGCCATTCTCTAAATGGGTTAGAGTTGGTTGGCTATATGAAATTATTTAGAAAAAATCTTTGGAAATCTAGAAAATTTGGTTATTTTCGAAAAAATAAAAAGGGATACAGCGCCATATTTTAACCGGATTGGTGACCTAACTATAAAAATTGCACCAATTGGAGATGTTTTTCATTTTCATTCATATTTTCGAGATTCGAGAGATTTTATAAAATTATTTATATCAAAATCTTTGCAAATCTGAAAAATTTTTAATTTTCGGAATGGAATTCTTATGATGACAGATACTGCCTTTATTGGTTATTCAATGAACAACCCAAATTACTAAAGAGAACCACGATTTCTTCACATTTTTCTATTCCTTCAGTAAAGTTTGTCCTTTAAATAGTCACCAATATATAGGGTGGCGCATAAGTAACGTTAACGGCGACTACATTGAATGGGTTCTTGTGCATCGTTTGGGAAAAGATGTAACATATGTAAAATTCTTTGCAAAGACCGCCTAGACATCTCTAACTGCTGAGAACATCGCCTGGTGGAAGTTTCGGGGTTTTCCTCAATACTTGCTTGCACTCGAGCAATGGTCAGTTCATTTCGAACTGCACGAGGTCTTCCAGCACGCGGAAGATCACAGATAGTTCCTTGTTGCCTAAAACGCTGAACCAATCGGTAAATTGTTCGAGCGCTAGAAGCATTTCGAACATGGAAGAAATTTCCTTATGGTCTGAATAGTAAGTAAAATAAAGTAAAATTCAACAACTTTGGTTCTTTGTTCTGTGCTGAGCCTTTCCATCATAAATTTCCCATATATTATTTAATTAATTCTGAAAGAGACGAAAAAAAGACTTCAACAAAAAATGTATTCACTGATTAAATCTTAACGTTCTTATGCGCCACCCTATAGAACACCCTATAGAACAGATCTTTTTCCTATATCCTGATGGTGAACTTAATAACCATAAAAAAAGTATAGTGACAGCATGTGAACCTAAAATTTGATGATTAAATTATATTCAGATCTAGTATACAGTCCAAGAGAATTTATTGCCAGCTTAGCGGCCATTTTTCTCTACACAGAAAACATTCTTGAGCGATTTGTAACAAAAGTGATAACTTTGAAAACTTTTGAGTTTAAAATACTTTTACTATAACATTTTTCTAAAATTTCTAAGCTTTAATAAAACACAAACGGAAGGCAACAGAAAAATTGAGCTTCCGTTGGCATCACAAGCAAGCATTCTTTACGGAAAACTAAAATTTTACTTTTACTTACTGCATGCTTGACTTAAGATAAGATTCCAAAGAATTGCATAACAAGTTCGAGATTGGATTCCATAGAATTATTATTCGTTTACGATAATGGTGGTAGATGTAGCTCAGCTGCCAATTGACGGGAGTCTATGCAGATGGTGTGTCCATGTAACCTCAAGAGAGCATGGACAAATCTACGACTTTTTCAATTTTGTGGTTACGGTCAATGTTAACCTTCTTTCAGAAACAGGTTAACAAACAAATGTCGTAAGTAAATGTTTTACTGTTTAAGGTAAATTTTCTGCAAATTGATTACAATTTTTTATAGAATCAATTAATTCACAATGAAAGATGTGATCAAACAAGGAGCGATAGTTGGTACGCGCAACTAGTGTTCGCATGATCGCGGGTTCAATCTCACGTACTCGTATAGCCACCTATCATTATTTGAGCGGCGGTCACCTCGACGGGAATGACAAACACTACGAATAGTCCAGTAATCAACAAAACTGATTAATGCTTCTATAACTGCGACGGTCGGAAGTGTCGTTAAATTGTAAATTCTGCAGAGAAATTCTAAAAATAGAATGCGCCTACGCTGCTCATATCTCATTCATGGAATGCAAGGCAATTTCTTAATTTCGCTAAATAATAATAGCTTTCCGAAATAATAATAGCCTTCCTCAAAACAGTGTAGAAATTCATTCATTTCAAAAAGATCATTCTATCAATGTTAAGAGGGATATCAAATTCTCATTGTAAATTATTTTGAAATGCTTTCTTGAAATGTATTTACAGATTGCGAAATGCAATTGTTTTAGGATTCTTGTTATCTTTTTACCAGGTGTTTTGCTCTACCAACAATGAATATTGTTTCATGTTACCGAAAATTGGGCAAGATTATATAAAACTATGATTTTATCGCCCACCATCAACCATATTTTGACCACAGACCGGTCACATTTTTTACGGCAAAAACAAAAAACCCAGATTAAGAGTAAAACATTCCATATGTCACTACTTTAACTTCCCGCCTAATTAGATAATTCTATAAAACGCAAAATAACAAAATTCAAAACACGAAAAATAGTGACATAAATAACAGCACACAAATTCAACACCAGACGCCCCCTAAAAACGCGAATGGACCTCAACCAATCCATATTAATTTCGCGCTTATTTAATATTAATTTTTTGTGTGATAGTTTATAATTTATTGCGAAACTTGTGCATAAATCTGTTTAATACAACAGCGAGATGTAAACAAAAAAATAAATAAATAAAAAAAATACACCGATATAATTTTAGTGTACAAAAAACATTTACGGATTTTAACAAATACGGCTTCAAAATATAAACAAAAACTAGTTTTATTTCAATGCGGCTGCGACGACGTGTAAAGGAAAACGGATCGAATCATATTCTATTTCAATGAGATTATGGCGATTTTTCGTTGTTGTTCTACTAATCCAACGAGGGAATACAACGATAGACGGCTACGAGCAGAGACGTTTGATTTATTAATTGCTGGATGTTGTTGGTGTTGTCTTTACATGATTATGAAGACAATTTATTGGCAACAGCTTTTGGGGGTGGCTCAATAAGTTTTAACATTATTAACTTACACTAGAGAACAAATGGTCAGCTTAGCAATCAATACATACCTGGAAAGAAAGAAAAAAGACGAAAATTAAATAATTACAATAAAAACTTTGCGCATGAAATTCAAACGTTTTTTAAATAAGACAGAAAAGGATGTGGCACATCTATTGCGAGCATTGGATTTAATTATATTTGCCGCTTCTCAATATCAGAGCCGAATTTAAAAAAACATGATATTTAAATAATTTTGACATTTTTATAACTGCTGCGCAAAGAAATCGGTTGGATAACTGCTAGTGGGAATATATTAAAAACTCGTGAGATAGTTTAAGCCAGACAATCAGTAGAAATCTCTAAACAATGGAAGAAAACCTATAAAATTGAAAAAAAACATGTCGTAAAACATTGCTAATTCATACAATTTCAGGGAATAGGAGACTGAGCTGTACCAAAGATTTGCTCATTTACCAGAATCATATCAGAACATAAATAATATCGTGATCTCTCCAAATTGAGTATTCATATATCTCAGAACATTTTCATCAATTTACTAATTTAATACTTTTTTTTAAGTATTCCCAATCAATAATTTTTGCGAATGCACTAAAACGAAGAATTCTTCCTTAACCAAACTTATACCTGGACTTTGGCATTTAAAAAAATACAAGATTTGCCTTTCAATTCTCGAAACAAATTTCACAATATTTAAAGTTTTCAATCAGATATAACATTCGTAGATAATATTTTTCCCCCACTGTATCTAAACGGTGACATAAAGAATATTGATCTCTTAATGGGCCTTCACAAATGTGCATCCCAATTTTGAAAAGCCATATCTCTTAGTCATATATGAAATTCATAGATAGCATTTTCGCCCTTCATGACTAACCGAAGAATTTTGCTTCTACTAAATTTATATCAGGAATTTAGGAGGATCTTCGAAAAATGCAGACACAATTTATAACGTCCAATTCTTTAATCATATATGAAATTCGTGGACAAAATTTTCGCAGCCCAATGTCTAAACGAAAATTGCTCCGCCAACAAAAGTTATATCCGGATATTCACATTTAAAGCATTTTCAAAAATTTGCATCTTTGTTTCTTATAGACATTTTAGGACATCAAATTCTTCAGTCACCTATAAACTTTATAGATAACATTTTCGCCATTGTGCCTAAACAAAAAATTCTCCCTCGAAGAAAACGAAGAATTCCCAATCAATCCAATTTGAATTCTAAAAGCCCGTTAAAAATAGAAATGCTTAATCTGAAAATATCATTTTCATCATTGTTTTCTATACGAAAAGTGCTATAAAGAGATTATACAAAAAGTGCCTATAAAAACACTTTTCTATACGAAAAGTGCCTATAAAGACACTTTTCTATACGA
>JAHXMU010000724.1:1718287-1729697 GCA_019455685.1 Philornis downsi | reverse complement strand
ACACTTTTCTATACGAAAAGTGCCTATAAAGACACTTTTCTATACGAAAAGTGCCTATAAAGACACTTTTCTATGCGAAAAGTGCCTATAAAGACACTTTTCTATACGAAAAGTGATATAAAGAGGCTTTTCTATACGAGAAGCGCCTATAAAGAGACTTTTCTATATGAAAAGTGCCAATAAAGAAACTTTTCTATATCAAAAGTGCAGACAAAGACACTTTTCTATATGAAAAGTGCAAAGACGTTTTTCTAGATAAAAAGTACCAACAAAGACACTTTTTCATATGAAAAGTGCCTATAAAAATACTTTTCTATATAAAAAGTGTTTTATAAGGATAGTTGTCTATATGGAAAGTGCAGACAAAGACACTTTCCTATATAAAAAGTGCAAACAAAGACACTTTCCTATATGAAAAGTGCATATAAAAATACTTTTCTGTACGAAAAGTGCAGACAAAGACACTTTCCTACATGAAAAGTGCCTATAAAAACACTTTTCTACATGAAAAGTGCCTATAAAGACACTGTTCTTTATGAAACATGCCTATGAAGAATGTGAAAAATGTTTATGCACACAATTTTCTACATGAAGGGAACTTTTCTTTTTACATACATATAGAAAGTCTTATAGAAAACCTTAAGAAGATTATTTTCCTGTATGAAAAGTTCATATGGAAGGCACTGAAAAGTAATCTGTAGTTTGAAACTAGTTGGCGACTGCTTCAATGCGATGATACGACATAATATAAAGACATCTTTGAACACATTCCATCGATCGAGCTCTGGAAACCATCTTGTCAATTTTTACACAATGCTTAAACAAATTTTATCCCAAAATTCAAGGAAAAGTCAAATAAAGCAAACAAAAAAAATTAATAAATAAATAAATAAATAAAACGGGTACACATTTTCGGAAAAAAATATTCTCTTCCTGCGATTTCTTAAAGAGGAATAGTTCAACATTCACCGTTCACTTTACTTAGATGCTAAGATTTTCAGAGAGGCACACACAATCCTATCACTGATTAGCAGATAAAATAGCGTTTTCATGGCACTTAAAGAAGTCCTTATTCTTCCTTTCATTTGAGTAGTGATAAGTATTCTTTCGAATTGTTTTATTAGCAGCCAGCAAACAAAGACATTGGAAGAGAAACTTGTCATTAATGACAAGGTAACAACATGTAGTGATTTTTTTGTTTCCAACAGAAGTGCTTCCATATTGCTTCCAAGAATGTAATTATCATATTTACCACTTCAAAATAGTAACAATATCTTTGGAAAAATAATGGTTGGAAAAATTCTGTAGCAGGAATTTTTAATGTAAAGTTATTAAGTTGTAATAACAGTTATTGACACGCAATATGCAGATATTCAATTTTCCCTCAGTTGGACATGTGTCGGTAAGCTATTACGCTCAATGTACTTTCACAACTTTAATTTTCACTGTATAATTTTATAAATTCTAAAAAAATAAGCTATTTTTGAAAAATATATCCGATAAAATTATTTCAGAACTACATAATCGTATTGTTTAAATATTGCTGAATAGTTGTCAAATTGCAAGTACTTATCCCTATAAAAATTTTACGTGTTTCAGTCAAATGTAGTTGTTGTGATTCTTGTGCCGATTAGCATGAAACATTTTTGCAGGTTATTAAGTTGTAAAAAGAAATTGTCTTGCATTTAATGAAAGAAGTATAGGAGAGCTTCTCGCATTATGTGACCTTACAGTCATTAAACTTTTAGGCCGAGAGTGTAATAACGGTTTCGAATGTCTGTTTGAGGAGTTTTTTATATACTTGGCCATTACTCGGTTACTTGAAATGTTCGTCAAAGAAAGATAGGTGGCTGTATGGGGACTAGAACTCACGATGATATGCAAGATAGTCGCGTGTACTAACCACCGCACTACCGTACTGGCTAGATTGAAAAAAAAAGCAGAAGAAGGCAGCCTGGAATGAATCTCGTCAGCCATTATTATTGTCTTCTTTAAGAAGGCTTAATGATGTTTTTCTGGTAAATATCGGCAAAGAAGTTTTCACACGCTATACTAGAAACTTGTTATTTATTAGATGTTGCCATAGTTTAATGTTGGACTAGGTGTTAGTTCAAATTTCAACAACACGGAGAAAATTTAAAAATTAAATAAAATACAAATAGGTAACAGCAAGAGATAGGGAAGACACAGAGTGTCTGAAATGGGTATGATGTTCATGGGCATGTCTGATAAAAAAGAAGGTCACATTCAAGGCGTGAATTTCGCTACCGGGCGGTAGGGGAAAAGAAAAACACCAGCAGTATCTGTGGGTTGTATTCCAGCTAATCATGCTGGTAGAACTGTAGTTATGTTCATAATAATACTGCTGACAACAATGTTGATGATTATGATGATGATAATGATGATGAACATCATGATTTTAATTTTCCAAAAAGTCAATAAAATAAAACTTAAAGCTGTTGTTTCCAAACAGAAAATGATTGACAGTTTTCAAACGATGTTTTTGCACAAGTATTCGTATCTATCAATAAAATTCGGTGTCATGCAGAGTTTTCATATAATAGCTTTCATATCAGTGAAGTGGCGTAATACAGATGAAGAAAATGATATGTAATACTTATTAGAACAGGGAAAGTGCCCCCAAGTAAATATATAGAATAGGAAACTGTGAAAAATTACTAAAAGCGCTTATTGAAAAAGCGTACATTATTTGAAAAAAGTACTTAGCTATTAGGTGCGCAACTAAGTTTTTTTTTTATAAAAATTTAACTATATTATGAAAGCATGTTTACAAATGATTCATTGAAAGTATTGCCCGTCGTTAGCTACTACTTTTCCCCATCTTTCTGGCAGAGCTCGAATTCCGTCAAGGCAAAACTGTTCGTCTTTTGAGGCAATCCACGAATCTAGCCATTCTTTGATGTCATCATATGAATGGAACTGCTAGTCAGCCAGACCGCGTGCTGTCAAATGGAACAAGTGATAATCGAGCGTGGCAATATCTGAAGGATATGGCGGATGGGGTAAGACTTCCCATTTCAGCGTTTCCAGATAGGTTTTAACGGACTTGACCACGTGAAGCTGAGCGAAGTAGAAACATAACCGGGCAGTCCCAATGACTTTTTTTTCTTTGAATTAGACGAATTCATTTTTCATCGTCCGTTATAATACGATGCAGAAATCCCTTTCTTTTTTGCCGCTGAAGCAGTTGTTCACAGGCGGAAAAACGATGTTCAACGTCCTTTGGAAGCAACCCAAGTTCCTTGCTTTTGAATCATTCCCAACGCATGCTATCGCTTGGAAATGGCTTGGCGGGTAAGTCCTAATATTGAAGCAAGTTCTACTTGCGTTTGACACGGATCCCCATCAAGGAATCAATTCAGTGCCTTCGAAGGATTTTCGTCTTCCTTTACGCGAACAGTCATCAACCTCAAAATCACCGTCCTTAAAGCGACGGAACCAATCTCGGCACGTTGTTTTATTTAAAGCAGCATCTCCGTAAACGTTTTGAAGCCCTCGATAAGCTACAGCCGCCATTTCCTTTGATTGAAAGAAGAAAATCAATACTTCTCGCATATGAAAATCATACATATTCACACAACCAAAAGAATATGACATCAAAAGAAAATTACTATTATGTCGATGCGGTATGTTCACCATATGCCTTATCTTGACTCATGACGGTTAGATTATAGCAGAATCGACAAGCACTTACACTGACGCCATCTATTGACAAAGAGCGGGACCTCAGTTCCGCGTCTAGTACATTACATTATCTTTATTATAGTTTACTTGCAAAAGTATTCAAATCATTCGACTTTTGATAATTTAAGCAATTAATGGTTGTTTGCAACTATACAGGCGCCAGTTAATTGCTGATACAGCTTCACATTAGAAAAGTTTACATTTGTGGCAAGGATTCCTTCCCATTTGCCAGTGAATGTTGCTAATGTAATTGCTTTACATTTGTCATTGCCTTTCCATTGTCACGATAAAAGCTGAACCAACAAACGTTTCCTTTTTTTTTCTTTTGTGTGCCATCGTTGTTCTGAATAAGCGTTCTAACAACAATTGCCACTTGCCAAATTGCTTTGGATGCTTTTATTGACTCTTCTCCGATTATTTTCCAAAGTGTGTCTTTGTGTGTGTGTGTGTGTTTGTATGTGTCTCTAAAATGTTTCCATTTTAACTCTGGATATCATTGTAAGCTGTCTACCCCGTGTTATCCGTGCTAAGGTTCTTTCCTCTTCTATGTTCGGAGCATATAAAATGCGAGATATTTGCTTGGAGTTTGCTTAAATGTTTACGACAGCTATTCAAGCTGAATATGATTTTCCCGATTTCGAATGTTGAATTCAAGTGATTGGTATTTTAAGTATGGATTGAGGAAAATACAATTTGAAGGATATACATTTTTTTTGGTTTTTGATTTCAGCCAAATTTTAAGTAGTTTAACAGTTACATATTGGCTGCTTTTATGTGCGACTAATTTGAATGTACACAAATACGAAGTAAAGGGTTATACATTTTTGCTTTAAAAAGTAAAGCTAAATACAGGGTGTCCGTCGGGAAGGTATACCACTTTGTTTTGTTTTTGTTTTTGGTAAACATTAGTCTTGACAGTTCATATTTGGCAGTCGTGAAGTGTAAATATTCGATAAACCAACGTGTTTTAATCGTTAAAACAATGAGATTTAGACGATGAGAAAGTTACGTGAAATTTTTGGGAGAAACAACGTGCCAACAAGACGCACTATTTATCGCGTAGTGAACGATTTCGAAGAAAGAGAATCTGTAGCTGATAGGACCAAGCATGGACCACAATGTACTGCAAGATCGGTTGAAAACATTACTGCTGCTCAAGAAAGTGTTCAAAACAATCCATCGACCTCAAGCCGATGCCGTATTCAGGATATTGGTCTTCAAAGAACAACTTTGGCCACAATCTTGCACAAGAATTTGCATTTGTTTCCATTTAAGATTCAGTTGACACAAGAGCTTCTTCCACAAGATCATTTACGCCGCCATACATATGCTAATAGGATGTTATGGCTCGCCCATGACAACCCCGATTTTCATGAAAAAATCATGATGAGTGACGAGGCACATTTTCATTTGAATGGATATGTGAATAAACAGAATAGTCGGTTTTGTGCAATGAAAACCCCTCAAATTATTCATCAGTCACATTTGCATCCACTAAAAGTGACAGTCTGGTGTGCAATTTGGTCAGGAGGAGTCTAACGGCTCCCCAAAAAAGTCAAACGGCTTCGCATCGCATGATCTTGGTGGTCAATCTGGAAACTTCTCACGCAATAAAATGAAAATCGGTTGTGTGGTTCATGGCGACGTCTTGTTCATAATATTGAATTGCTGGACAAGAAAGGTTTATAATACGGCAATAGCGCTCTGAATTGAAATTCGGATTATGCACCACACTTTTATTAACAGAAGCGATATTTTCGGCAGTACCTACATTGGGATGATCCACAGGGCAGATCACATCTGTAACGCTTCCGGTCTCTTCAACATTTTTTTAATCTTTTGCCAATTCCTTGCACAGTAAGTCCATTATGACGACCATAATCAACCCGTAATGCTCGGAAATTGCACACGTTTGAATCACCACTTTTGTAGTAAGTTTTAACTATTTTTACGCATTCTTTGGTTATTAAACGATGGCAAACCTTTCGCTAAATAAATGACACTTCAGATGACAGCTCACAGCTTTGCCAGATCGGTGATTTCGAGACCACTAACCCAGTTTTTCACAGAAGAAAAATTAAAAATGTAACAGTTACAATCATAACTTTTTCTATTAACAAATATTTCCAAGAGAAAACAGTAATATCCAAAAATCAGAAGTCCAAAATCAAGATTCAATCAGTTGAAATGACTTGCCCACCATCCCTTTGCGTTGCTGCAAAAGCGTGTGAAGTGTCAGATGGTGCATAGTAAATTGCCAGGTCTTTATCAATAAGTACTCTAAATTAATGCTCCATTGGATTATAAAGTCTTTAAACACAACGGATATTTGGTACTTTATACGCTTCCTCCTGGCTGTTATATTTTTTCCTTATCAAATATGTACGCACACGCATTTCTCCGGTTGAAGCTAGAAATATGTACTGATCAATCAATCAACCAAGATATCAAGATTTCTTTAAAAAAACACTTACTCAAATTTGCGATTTATACATTTAGAATCAAATAAGAGTCAATCTTGATTTTTATATCTGATTTTAAAAATAAAAATTTAATTTTTGATTTTTAAATTTTTAAAACGTATCGCAATTTGTATCATTGATTTTTTAATAAAAAATCAAAAATATTTGTTAAAAATGGTTTATACAAATATTATTATAACCGTTACGGACCCTGGAAGAAATAATATAGAATTTTTTATTGTTTGTAATAATAGCTTCAAATTCCAAGCCCCAAAGGGAAAGGTCTAGACTTGTGATGCCACATGATATAGCCAGGTACATGATAGCAGTGTAGGTGTTGAAGCCAAATAAGACAGTATTTTCTAAGAGGAGGTAGAATGTAATTAATTTTTTGAATTGTGATTATTATTTCGATTTCGGCAGCGGCAAAAATTGCAAAGATTATTACGTTTGCACCATTTGAAAACATTATTTAAGATTTTAAGTGAAAGTTTTATGCTGCGAAAACATCGATCTATATTGCTACTTCTTCGTAAGTCTCTAAGTCTGAAACATTTTCTACCACAATATCAGTTTGGTCGGGAAGATACCCAAGCTTATTACTGATTATTTATTTGTTGGCATTACAATATGGCATTTCAGGACAATTTGTGCTAAATTGAAGCGCTTCCTTCAGGCATTACTTTTGTACATACCTGATGGCAATACGTATATGTGCATTAATAAGTTAAATTAAATTTATACAAAAAATAGCTTTAATTCAAAACATTTATTTTTCTTTAAAGCGATAATACAAAAATTAACAAAACTTAAAAATATTAATTTACTCTTAACAATTTTTACTACATAAAAAAATAGATATATTTTTCTTTCATAGGAAAAAAGTTTATGTGCGTTTTAAATCTACGTCAAATTACTAAGTGTTTTTCCGAAATTATATTATTTTTAATACTTAATATGTTTTCCTTTATTTATTAAAAGCTGAGTTATTCTATTTGGCATAGAATTTATTAAATTTTTCAATATATTGGCGCTGATAGCCTCCCATTCAGCAATCAGTGCCATTTTTAAAGACTGCAGTGTATTAAACTGTCGTCCATTTTTATAAACCTTGGCAGATAAGATACCCCAGAGATCCTCAATGGGGTTAAGGTCTGGACTGACTGGTGGCCAACACATTAATGGAATATTTTTGTCTTCGAGAAACTTCTTTGTCTTAGTCGCCGAATGTATTAGTGCGTTGTCATGATGAAACATCCAATTATTTCCATAATTCTGATCACCAAATTCAACGAGGACTTCATCTAATAACTTTATATAGGTGTCGGAATTAGCTTTAGTTGGAAGAAAGCATAAAGGAGTCTTTCTAGCAACACCAAAGGCACCCCAAATCATCAAGGAACCGCCACCGTGCGTACGTTGATGACATGTCTCGTGTGGGTGCCGTAAATCGCGCCAATACATTTTGCAATTGTCTGGCCCATCTAAATTAAATTTTTTTTCGTCCGAAAATATCACAGTTTCGAACTCATCAGACCAAAATTTATATTTATCGGCAAAGACTAAGCGGGCAGATATGTGACGTTGCAATAACCGTGGTACAGGCATTCTAGAAGTATATTCCAAATGCTTATTTTCCATTAATATTTGATTTACACGTCTTCTTGAAATACTAAGCTTTAAATGAGCTTTTATTTCCGAACAGGACATATTATCTTCAAAAGCTAAGCGGCGAATACTTCTTTTGCATCGGCTATCAATTTCGGTTGGTCTACCGGAACGCCGTTTTTCCCATATGCATCAACATTACTTAGGAAATTACTAATTGTATTTCGATGTCTCTTAACTTTGGATGCAATTTGGACAATTTTCGAACCAGCCTCTGCAAGTCCTTTTATTAAACCTTGCTCCTACTCCGAAAGATGACATTTTCGCGGCATTTATACTTTTTAAAACGGGTTAAAATTTTTTTTGTTTCGTTTTTAAGTTTTTTTAAACGGTAAAAATTAGGTTTTCTACCTTGCTCCGAAAAAATAATGCGACTTGTTTTCTCCAGGAATCGAAGAAGCAAATTAAACCTTCAACGCACATATCTTTCTTCCAATTAGAAAAAAGTGTTTCTTCAAACAAAACGATAACTGGAATTAGAATAAAGTTCAAAGCATACTACCAAAATCTTATAAAAACAAAGCGACAATATTGTATTTTTTGGAAAAAAGTACAGTACGTACTTCTTGAGATTTACAAACTTTAATATATGCACATACACTTATTGCCATCAGGTACACTAATATGTATTTGTCAATGTACATTTTACAATGTACATCAATGTACAATCATATTGTTCGAAGATAAGGTATGAAAGTTCAGGACATCAGTAACTATAATAAAAATTTCTGGCTTTAATTTCAGGCTCTGGATAACTTTCCCTGCTCCAAATCCATCATAACCACTTCACGCATACAGACAAATTTCAATCCAATGACAATTGTCCAGGTGTCAAAAATGTTATTAATGAAAGTTATGTTCGCCCTACTTAAATGATTTAATTGGTTATATTCATCATATATATATATATATACAGTTAGGGTGATCCCTAAAAAATATATGAATTTGAATGATTCTTTCCACCAGCAAAAGTAAATAGTAAAATTAAAAAAATGACAAAAACGTGAAGAATTCCCTTTTTCAAGCTATAGGTTTAGTCATTGTATTCCAATTTCCAATTTATTCCAATTATTTATTCCAATTTAAGCTGTCTATGAATATGAAATATACATATTTAAGCAAAATTCTAGTGCAACCTCCACCGTACATATCTACAGGGTCTTATATAAGTATATTATTTTGTTACAAAGGGAGTGATCAAATTACTACAGCCATTTCATAACAAATTCGGACTATTTGAAGCAATATCGTCGATTGATAATTGAGATAATTTTCACCGCAACTTTTCATACAGTGATGTAAGAATTAAATTAAATCTTATTTGAATTTCTTAATGTAGCAACATTCGTCTAATGTAGCAACATTCTATCCTACAGTTATAGGAAAGAAAGGGTACATCATGGGGAAGCACAACTGGTGCTAAATATACACATGGTCAAAATAATAAGTACACCCTATATTTTTTCTAAAGGCTCGTAGACGAATATTTATTTATATTAAAAGAATAAACAAATTCTAATTTCTTTTGTTATAACATTAGAAATAAAACAAATACTAAAGCAATAACAAAAAACAAAAATTAAATTCAGTATTTTTCAAAAAGTAAGAAATTAATCAAAAAAAACATTGGATAAAATAATAAGTACATTTAGCTAAAATAAGCAAAAAAAAATTAAAGTTTTTGCTAAATATCTACCTTCATTTTCAATTATTTTGTTAACTCTTTTTGACATTTTGGCAATAAGCTTCCTATAGGTTTCTACTGGTATTTCATACCAAGTTTTTTGAACAAAATTCCCTAATGATCGTTATTTTTAAGAATCTTCTTTCCAATTCTTTGTTTCAACTCTCTCTCGATTGGACTTAAGTCCGGAGATTGACTTGGTCAGTCAAGAAGGGCAACATTATTATATTGGATCCAATTCTTTACCAATCTAGAAGTATACTTCGGATCGTTATCCTGCTGGAATGTCCATCTAAGAGGCATACTTTCCACAGCATAGTTCAGCATCGTATTTTCCAAGGTATCTTTGTAGTGGAATCTGGTCATAGTGTCGATAATTCGATGTATCGGACCGACACCATACCACGAGAAATAACCTCAGACCATAATATTATATTGCCGCCCCGGTGCTTGACCGTCTTCTTTGCAAAGCGAACATAGAATTCCTTACCCTTAGGGCGTCGAACATTCCGGGAACAGTCGTTTCCAAATAAATTAATTTTTGTTTCATCGCTCCACAAAATGTTTCGCTGTTTTTTTTTCCACCGTCCCTTCCGGACCAATTGGAATGACTTCTTGCAAACGCCAATCTAGCCCTTTTTTGCCTAAGCAAAGGAACTCTTCTGGTTATCCGTCCTGGTAAATGTGCTTCTTGTAGTCTACGACGAACCGTTCGCGATGAAATTACATTTCCAATTTCCGCCGAAATCGCTCTTGAAGACACAAACGGGTCCTTCTTCGCAAGTGTTACAATACGGATATCTGTCGTTTTCGAGGTTTTTTGGGTCTTCCGCGAGTTTCGACGGGCTTTTTAGGCTTTAAAGCATTTTGTACAAAAAATAGCCACCGATTTATAGTTTTTGCTATAGAACAAAGACTTTGGCCACTTTCTCCTAGTCTTGAAACAATTTTTCTCTCCTCCGAAGAACAATGACTTTTTCGACCCGTGGCTAATTTTTTTAACAAAATATTTTGTTATGAATAAAGATAAACAACAGTAAAATAACTAGTCTTTCCAAAAAGACTACAGTAGACTGCGAAAATATTAAAGAATTAAGCAATGTATTTATTATTTTGACCAAGCACTGAAATCACACCTGAACAAAACTAACCCACAATGAAAACAACGAGGAAGCCCCAGTTTTGTTTTTTACCTTTAAAAGCATTACCATATTGAAGTTTTTTAAATAAAAAAGAATTGCCATGTTTACTTTCCGTTAAAGTAACTGAAATTAAACATAAAGCAAAAATAAGCAGGCACACTTATTTTTTCCACCATATGTGTACGTTTGAATCAACAAGGGCCGCGATAACAGATGTCGCACAGCAATAGAGAAACGCATCTCCCGCATGCGCCAATATTAGATTTTCATATAAAGGGTGTCCCAACACGAACGCAAGATTTAAATTTGGCGCCATTCGAAGTGTCATTGTTTGACATTTGAACAATTGTTATTGTTTGCTAGTAGAAGGTACGAGGTTAGTAAAAATGGAGCGATACACGAATGAACAACGCATTCTTATTGTGAAATTGTTTTACCAAAATGGTGAGAGTTTTGCGGCTACAGTTCGCAAATTGCGATCAATTTTGGGCCACAACAATGCTCCAAAACAGTCAACTGTAAAGAGATAAATGGATAAATTTGCCAAAACTGGGTCTGTTAGTGATGTAAAGATCGATCGACCGAAAATGTCGCAGCTGTACGTGATGATGTCGCTCAAACTCCATCCACCTCAATTCGACACCGAGCTCAGCAAATTGGTGTCTCCAAATCCACTATGCAGCGAATTTTGACCAAAGATTTGCATTTTCATGCATACAAAGTTCAATTGACTCAGGAACTGAAGCCAG
>JAHXMU010000724.1:1697071-1717193 GCA_019455685.1 Philornis downsi | reverse complement strand
AATAATTGATTTTTAATTTTTTGTTTGTATGGGAGGTACCACGCCCCTTTGTCCAATTGGACCGAATTGTAAATCTAAACCATCCCGGGCACCACCCAGACGCATATACAAAAATTTATGCAAAGCGGTGCAGCCGTTCTGGAGTTTTAAGCATCGGAACAAACCACGATTCATTTTTATATATATAGATAGATTTAAATCTTGCGTTCTTGTTGGGACACCCTTTATATTATTCAAAATGTGTAACTTCTTAGTTACTTTTGATGGGTCAAAAATAACATCAAAATTATTTTCGCCCTCTCTCGCCTGCAAAATTGCAAAATCTCATTCATGTGGAACATCAATTCATAATTAAAGGTTGCTCTATGCTGCCTTTCCGCGTTTAAACAACCCCCTATAAAATGGTCGTCGAATTTGAAGCTAAATTTTTTCCACCAGACAGCACAATGTTGTTTGCGAGGAACTTTTTTTGAAGCGGCAACGCCTACCTCTTTTTTTGTTGGTATCCAACACTGAAATAGAAATAACTTACATTGTTATGTACTAAAACGTTGGATATTACATTTGTAAGCAAGTGAATTGGAATTGTAATGAAAAAAGGCGCTCATTTTACAGTTTTGAAAATATATCATGGGGGAAATTATGACCTTAAAACGTAAGTTGTTCCGATTTCAGTGTTCGAAATCAATACAAATAAAAGGTAGCAATGCCGCGAAACTTTTTCATGAGCAAACAATGAAATTCTTTCCTCGTGAAAAGAAAATGGTGCATAGCTTAAGATGGGCGCCACTTCATAATTTAGTAGCTGCATTTATGATAAAATTCTAACAAAAATATGTTTAAATTTAATTTTAATTTTTAATTTTTTGTTTTCGAAATTAACATCGAGATAAAAAAATGTAATTATGAAAACCTCAACTTAAACAACGAGTGAACTTAACAACGCGTGGTTTCTGTCAATGTAACATTTCAATTCTCAATTACACTTTTGGATAACTGCTACATAATAATACATAACGCATAATTTATAATGGTAATTGCTTCGTCCATGTCCACTTTCTGTGCGGAAGGAAATGCAGAATATATTTGAATCAACATCCTTCTTCTTTTTCCTTTTCGATACCATCCAAATCAACGACACCTGGTCACCTTCACTTTAAAGTGATTTGAATGAAATCTGCTAACACTCAACCATTCATTCATTACAATGACCGTGTCTGTGTCAAAATGACTTGAATATGGATCATAATTAAAAAATGCATTTCTTCATCTAATGTCATTCGAATATTTGTCTTCCAACATTGTGTGCTTTGGTTTTGTTTTTGTTTTGGCTATAGATTGAGTCTTCGGTGGAAGGAAAAAGTTGTTTGGTGCAACCACTCAAGAATTATGACAGGAAGACTCCAAGTCAAAGAGAAGAAATAAACGTTCATTGCAGTGGTGTCGTCGAGAGGTTTCCGTATTAAATTTGAAGTGAATGAAAACAGAGAAAACTTTCGAAAGTGGAAAACGTGTAATTGACAGAGGAGATGGAGGACGAGTGGGAGAATGTGAAAGAAATTTTAATTGATCTCGATACGCGAGTATCACCAAACAGAAACACCATTCAAAGTCGAAAGCAGCATTGACCTTTAAAAACAAAGTTCATTCATATACAATTTTCAAGTGTTTGCTAACAAACTATTTAAAGTAGAAAACAACAATGCCAGTGTTTGATAGCGAACGAATTGAATGCAATTTCAATTACAATACTGCTGTCAGTAAAAACACCAGCTGCAGCAACAAAGTTGGCAAAGGGTGTTGTTTCAGTATTTTAACGGAAATTCTATTTTGGCTTTTCCTACTCGTGTTGACCATAAAGTAATACCCATAATTGTAGTCAACCATGTTGCAGAGTTTCACAACCGGCTGTGAGACGCTGATGTGAGTCTTCAACACCACAACGATGTGTTTTGGTTAGCAAAAATAATAAGGAAGGAGGAGCCCCCATCGAGAGGTGCTGGGGACAAAGGCGATGAACAGGAGTTTGACCTCTCATTAAACGACAACTGTTGACAAATGAATGCAAGAAAACATACAGAAAAATACTGCTGTAGTAACAGGCAGCCATTAGATTTATCATTAAAAAAATAATGAACTCAAATGCGATTTAGTTTGTGAAAGTCAAGAACAGACTACGAAAGACTCTACTGAATGTAGGACTTGAATACAAATACCGAATCAAAATTATTCTTTGATATGGAGTAATTTCAGAAAAAGCTGTTAATTTGAAGAAAATATGCCCTAAAAGAAAACAATTCTTAAGTATGATATATAACTATTAGTCAGATCTTTCTATAACCATCGCGGATAGGATTGTCCCGCATTCTTCAACCAAAGCACACATTATGTCTATATGAAGGCGGTCCCAAAACTAGCCTAGTTGACGTGTAGATGGCGCCAGTAGTTTTAAAAAAATTATTTTGGTGAAAAGTCTCCACCTTATAAAACATATGTTTTCAGTTTCATGCACCATTTGTTCAGTGTTTTTATTTGAGTCATCAAAAGTAAACGATCTCAGTGGATTTGTAAAAATGGAACTGGTCACCATTAAGTAATTCAATATTTCCATTTGAAAGATCTCAGTTCAATCAATATTAATGCCGAGCTAGATTCTACTCTTTGGGAGTCTGTTTCTTCGTTTACGACTGTAAATTATTGGGTAGCAGAGTTTAAACGGGGTCGTACGAGTTGCCAAGACGAAAACCGTAATGGTCGATCAACTCAGATATTATTGGATGATAGTCAGCTGAAGGTGTGTGAACTAGCTGAAATGATATGCTTTTAAAAAATATTTGCATCGTATATTAAGCGAAGATTTGAAGATGAGAAAGCTGTGTGCAAGATGAGTGCCGCGCTTGCTTTCAATAGATCAAAAACAGCGTCGTGAAGATGTTTCAGTAGGGTGTTTAGCAACGTTTCACCGCAATAAAGCGTCATGGAAATTTTGAAAAATTTCTTTATTTTACATTAGGGAAATATGAAAAAGTCCACCAAATCAGAAAAAATAACGGATTTAGTCAGAACATCCTTCAATCCAATTTTAATATTTTAAACATTAATCTTCATTATATTCAAAACATAAAGATTATCAAATTTTGAAAAATATTCCTGTTTTAAATTAGAGAAATAAGAAACAATTCACCAAACCAGAAAAAAATAGTAGATTTAGTCCGAATTTTCTTCAAACCATCTTGTATTTAAACCATGAAACAATTATTGTTATACAGGGTGGCGCAATAGAACGTGCATATTGCATCATCTTTTTTTGCGGGGTAGAAAAGGCGCGGGCGGGGGAGGCGCCTACTTCGTTGAGTTGGCGGGCTCATGGAGTTTTAGTCGCTATGAATCACTTCGACGGGAAGCGTCGCGCATTTTGCGTGCGCGCATTTTACGAGAACTCTCGTTCATATATTGCTACTAGGCGACTATATTGTGCTGAATATGGACTACGGCGAATTAGTGAAGCTCCGAGTCTAACTTAATTAAAATATGGGTAGAGCGTTTTGAAGAGACCGGTTCAACATTTAAACCACAAGCATATGGTCGCCCAAGAACATCTAGAACCGAAGACAATGTTGAGAGGGTTATGGAGTCAGTACGAGGAAATCCACAAATGTCGACTCGCAAGGGATCGTCTGTCTTACAATTATCGCGACGAAGTTTGCAACGAATTTTAACATTGGATCTTAAACTGCATCCATATAAGCTGTAATTAACACAAGAATTGAAAGAGTCTGACTTCATAGCAAGGCTCGCATTTGCTAATGAAGTGCTTAATCGATTTTCCAATTTTGACAATATCCTTTTCTCTGACGAGGCTCATTTCCTTATGAATGGGTTCGTAAACCGTCAACATTTTCATTACTGGAACAGTGAAAATAACAAGATCAAACACCAGAAACCATTGCATAGTCCTAAAGTGACAGTATGGGCAGCAATCTCTGGCAGAGGAATCATTGGTCCTTTTTCCTTCGAAAATACGCGGGGCCAAAACGTCACGATTAATACGGAACGCTTTGTTGAGATGTTGGGCGGAATTTTGGCTCCAGAAATTGAGAGTCCAAGAATAGTGAATTCCAGAACTTGGTTCCAAAAAGATGGAGCTACCTGTCACACATCAAATGACTCCATGTCGGTGGTGAAGCAGATGTTCCCTGGCAGACTTATTTCGAAAAGAGGTGATATCTCATGGCCCCCACGTAGTCCAGACTTGACGCCTCTTGACTTTTTTTTTTGTGGGGACACCTCAAACACAAAGTCTACAGTAATAATCCAAGAAACATCGTTCAGCTCAAGGAGAATATCCGTGGTGAAATGGCAGCCATTACACCAGTATTACTGAAGAAAGTTTTCAATAATTTTCGTTTGCGGTTAGAGGAGTGCCGTCGTAGAGAGGGTCACCATTTAGATTGTGTTATTTTTAAAAAATAAACTCCATTTATTACTCTACAATGCCTTCGATTTATTTTAACCATACCTTTTGTATTTATTTTTTAATCTATTTTTTAAATATGCACGTTCTATTGCGCCACCCTGTAGTTTCAAAACTCTTTTCTTTCATATGATGATTAGTATTACACAAACCTGCAACAAACTTCCTCTGGCAGACATCTGTGTGAAGTAGGGTGACAGCTAGATTACAAAATGCATGTCAAATTCTTATTTCTCTCTGTCCCCGTCTATGTCTACATCAGCCACTGCTTCTTAGCTTCTTATCCGTTGTTATTGCTCAATTACATTGAATTCTCGTGAATGAAAAACGCTAGTAAGTAACGTAATGTAACCATTAACGGATTTGCTATAAATTCATGTGACTTGAGACACCATAAAACAATGCAAACAGTTAGAAATATTTGTAGTCTTTTTTTACCCTCCTGAAGAGTATTAAAGAATGGCAAAGACTCACAAAAAAAAAAACACACAGCTACGTACAAGAACTGACTGTTGCTACTGCACCGGCACCAGACAGTATTCTTACCTCATGCGTCAAGTCAATGAACCTCTCCCGGTCGGTTTGACACCAAATTAGGGTTCATTAAAATATTAATTGTCGTTTAAAACAACAATGACTACAACAAATACCCACAATGCCTACCAACTACAACAAATTTCAGTAGTTATTAACAACAATTGTTGAGGTTTTAACACTATTTTATGTCTCCCTTAATTTGTCATTTTGTTGCTGTTGTTGCTGCTGGTAGTGTTGGTTTCATTATTTTACATAACATTTTGGTAAAAAGTGTTAACTTAAGACTTCTTTAATCGTGAAACGTGACTTGTTTTCTTTTCCTGCGGTTTGAGTTACCCTGAGACGGGTTAGTGATTAATTGCCAATTTCTACATTCGTAGATAACAGACAGATTAGGTCGCTTTGCTGTATAAAATCACCTTTAAGGGTTTAAGGTTTTATGTGGAATCACAAAATGTTTGCCATATCAACTCAAATGCTAAATGTAATTAATCATTAATAAAGTATCAATGAATTCTGTAATTATCAGAGCGCTTTAATTTTAAGATGTAAAAGAAGAAAGTGAAAAAGCGCAAAGTTGTACAAACTCCAATAGTTCAAGCGGCCAATAGAATACTCTTCACCATGGCTTGCGGTCTAGAGTGTGGTAGACGAAGTACCGGCTTATAGTAAAATAAGTGAGCACTAACATATTGTTTAGCAATTTTCAATAACCACGCCCACAATTAGAGCGTTGCCTTTAGGAAGTGTATGAAATATGACGCTTCTTTTCCGTGTCTGTATATTAACACCGTACATTATTTTTGCTAATGGACATGTAGTAAAAAAGTTTTGAACAATTTTTAAATAATTATTACTAAAATTTTTTTTTTCCAATTGAAGCAAATTTTCTCATGTGGCTTCAACTAGCCATTATGTCATCATTACATAAGTAGGCGATTTTTTCTGTAAAAGTAATTTTTTTACTATTTTAATAACTACATTCAGAGCGGTACTTTTAGGAAGTATATGAGGTGTGTTCAAAAAATAAGCTGAATTTTGATTTCTCTCAAAAAATATTTATTTATTCATCAATTTCTATTTTATCTTCTTCACAGTAGACCCCATTAGATGTAATACACTTCTGGCAGCATTTTTTCCAATCATCGAAGCAATTCTGATATGCACTTTTTGGTATGTCCTTGAGCTCTCTCAGCGATTCGGTTTTTATCCCCTCAATCGTCGCAAAACGCCGTCTTTTCATGGGTCTCTTCAATCTTGGGAACAGGAAAATTTGCAGGGAGCCAAATCTGGTGAACACGGTGGCTGAGGCATGATAACGGTGTTGTTTTTGGCCAAATAATCTCTCACAACCAAAGATAAGTGAGCAGGTGCATTATCATGATGCAAAATCCATAAATTTTTTTTCCACAATTCCGGGCGTTTTTTCGTATTGTTTTACGCAAACGACGTATAACTTCAAGGTTATTTACCGTACGACCTTGTGATGAGAACTCCTGATGCACCAAGCCATGACAATCGAAGAAAACAGTGAGTAAAACCTTGACATTTGATCGAGCTTGGCGTGCTGTTTTCGGTCTTGGCTCTCCTGGACGCTTCCATTGCGACGATTGGGTTTTGGTTTCGATGTCATAACCATATATCTATGATTCGTCACCCTTTAAGAAAATCTGGAATATCGTTGACGTCATTCAACAGGTCCTGAGCGATACTCATGCGATGTTGTTTTTGTTCAAAATTCAGCAATTTTAGAAAGAACTTCGCTGCCACACGCGTCATGCCCAAAATTTTCGAAAAGATTGCATGGCAGGAGCCAACCGATATGCCGACATACTCAGCAACTTCTCTAATTGTGATTCGACGATTCTCCATAACAATTTTCTTCACTCTCTCAACATTTTCATCGATTGTTGATGTGCCGAGGCGTCCAGAGCGAGCGTCGTCATTCACATCTTCTCGAACTTCTGTGAAAAAATTGTACCTCTTGTAAACATTTTTTGACTTAGAGTACTCTCACCGCTGTCAACATGCCACTGTCAACATTTCAAGTGTTTTTGAACACTGAATTCCATTTTTTACGCAAAATTTTATGCAACTTCTTTGATCCATTTTCTTCGGCAGCAGAAAATCGCCGAACAAGCAAAACAAACTAAACATGCTATATGGATAAAACCGTCAATCTTCACGGCGAGTGTACCAAAATAAAAAAAAAATAATAATCGCAAGTCGAATGTGCGTAGTCCGCGAAATTTGAAAATTCAGCTTATTTTTTATTAACACACCTCGTATGAACTAAGATGATTCTTTGCCATATCTATCAATTACCATTGTAATCTAGTTTTACTAACAAATTTATGGTAAACACATAATTTTTTTTACAACTGAACCGATTTGTTTCTATTTGTGATTTCTGCTTGTAGGCGCTTCTCCAGTAAAATTTGTATTTTTTTTAATATTTTAATAATGATGCCGTTAGAAAGGGTGTGAACTAAGAGGGTTCGTTTTGTTACCACCATATATTAATTTTGTTTTCGAACTTATGGGAGAAAAAAATTCAAAATAGTTTTTTTTCCAAACGGACAAAAGTATTAGTAAGATTTTTTCCCAGTTGAATTAACTTTTGCCACTTTTGATATCTACGCCGGATATCACCAGATAAACGTTATTTTTTTCTAGTGAAATTCGAAGTTTTTTAGCTCTTCCAATAAAAATGACCATTATTAGGGTGATTTTTTTAAAAATATGCGAGCTGGAGCCGCCCAATTTTTATCTGTCAGGAGTACATATATCTCCCCTTTTTTATATCTTTACCCATATATTATACCTTTATCGTTTGATACATATCACAAATATATTACAAAGAAGAATCGTCTAACCAACTGTCCAACTATCATTTAATCAAATGCGCTTCAAAACTTTATAAGTCGATAGTGCGATATCCGCCCTTTTGGCTGGCTGCCTGGTAGACATGATGAAAGCCGTGTATGTTTGGGATCGTAAATTGGCTATATCGAGCTGCCCCTTTTGGTACCCCCGTACTAATTAAACGATTTTCCAAAATTCAATGTTTTGATTTATAATTCTAGGTGAAATCTGAAAGCCTAACATTCTTAATTTCTATCTTCTACCCACTAAATGCAGTCAGATCTAGTACATGCTAAGAGCTTGATTAAGTATTGTTTCATTTTAACAAATTTGATTCACAGTAAAAATTAAAGTCATCGCAACGAGCTTTATTTATCACTATGGTTTACTTAGAATCAGACTTTTTAGGATCCTAAGCTTCAACTTTTAGGCGGGTGGTGGAGTATGGCATATATATTGGTCTTCAGTTCCCGAAAGATTTTCCGACTTATCAGTCATCTATTTATGCTTAAGACGTAGGCCATCACGAAAATGAAAGTGGAAACAGACCGCATTGTTCCTTCCGGTATCTTTTCTATAAATTGAGCGATTTTTAGACATTTAATTTTATCCCTTTAACTTCTAACACACTTCCAACATAGTTTGTAGCATCCTGAATTTTTGTCCATTGTATTGCTTTAAAGTACAGGGCAAAATTTGGAAAAAAATTATCAAGTAATCACGCCCTTATTTAACCCACACATTCATACCTTCCATACACTTCAGTCAAATGTGGTACACATTAAGATTTAGATTAGGTAGTGTCTGAAAATGTAAAAGTTGCTGCATTGTCATACCCTTCCACATACCTCCCATACAAATACATCAACTTTCCGAAACTACATTTTTGCTAGTCATTTCTAATTCGTAGACTGTAGTAAAATTTGTAGTTAAATTTCATTGTATTATTAATCCACATATTTTTAGTTTCACACCTTTCAAGTTGCTGCATTAAATTCAATCAACAAATGTCTTGCTTTTAATAAATTTGTTCTAAGAATAAAAATGGACTGCAGTACTAAGCCCATTCAGTTACCTCCTGCACAAATTGACCGATTTAGTGAAATTGAATTTTCCCCTTTGAACCCTAATACATAGGCTTAGATTTTTGTCAATAGCACTTAATGTAGTGAGTGGTCAAAGTGAGCCGTTTCCGTACCCTCCATAAAATTACCTAAATTAGCCCACATACTCCAGGATTCATATCTTCATTCATTCAACTGTATTAAATGCAGTGTTGGCGTTAGCTCAGAGCTTCTGGCACTCCACAAACTTTTGCACCAATATCGGGTGGTTCAGAAAGTTCATTCGGTTTTTAAAAGGAATTTATTTACAAATGTATATACTCGTACAAGAAAACAATTGTTTTAATCTATTATATAATCCCTCTAGAAGTTTTTTAATCTCCAATCTCACGTTTTGGGAAAAAAGCGTTCAATTCGATTTTTCCCTTCCTCGTCGTTATGAAAATTAAAATTCTTCAAGTGGTTGCTCAGACTACGAAATAGATGATAGTCGGACGGGGCGAGGTCTAGGGAGTACAGTGGGTGAGGTAAAACTTCCCACCCAAGCTCTGACAGTTTCTAACAGGTCCGCAAGGTTGCTCACAAGTCCGAACTCTTTTATGACCCGTGAACGGTTGAGACTGATTTTTTGATTGTTTTAGCTATTTTCCTAACTGTTGCACGGGTATTAACAAATATTAAATCTCTCACCTTCTCGGATATAATTTCTTTTGGTCGTCCTGATCTGAGAGCATCTGCTGCGGGGAAGTCGCCTATAGAAAATCTTTTAAACCATTTCTGACAAGTTCTTTCACTTGGTTCGTTTTCTTCATAAACAGATTTTATTTTTCGGCTTCAGCAGACGTTTTTCCTTTTCGGAAATAATACAGCATAATATGCTTAAAATGTTCTTTTTCGCTCATTTTTTTTCACTTTTTAAAACTTTTTTTAAAACTCTATAACCACTCATGACTAGAACGAGAACGCAAGTAAACAATAATGAACAGTTCAGAGAAGGGGTGGGAGGGAGTTATGATAGTGTTTGAAAGAACTCTATGTCATGAGAAGTGACGTATGGTGAACGAAGAACCCAATACAAAAGAACTTTGGGAAAAGGTAAGTCAGTTCACCTGATTTTGTCACAAATTGCTTATCTATATACATATATATAAAAATCAACTGCTGTGCGTTAGTCTCGCTAAAGCACGAGAACGATTGGACCAATTTGGCTCATTTTGGTCTTAAATTATTGGTAGAGTATTCCGGAAGGTTTAAAAGGTTTTATTTGAAGTGATAGATAGCGTTGGAGATGAGATTTTTGCAATTAATTTTTTTTACCACATTAACATTTTGAAGGCAAAACAACGTTTGCCGGGTCAGCTAGTTTATTATAAAAAACGGTACATTATGTAGTATTCAAAATATTGCTCGTCGCTATCTACTATTCTTTTCCATCTTTCTAGGAGTATAGAAATACATCATCGGTAGGGCGCTTCATCTACTGACACTGTCCACAAATCGCCCCAATTTCATCGAAGCAAGGCTACGTGGTCCGTGATATTTCATCCCCAGTGACTTACGTTTATGCTTGGTAAGCAGCATTTCTCGAAATAGACGTTTCACATTTCCAGGCGCCCAATTACCTCCCTTTTGAATCATTTCCAACGATTTTAAACGATGTGAAATTGCTCGTTAAATCCCTTCTAATGTAATTGCAAGTTTTTCTTGTGTTTTCCACGATTCTTTCTTCACTAATAATTCCAACTCCAGTGTGATTCGTACACGTTCCTTATCTTTGATGTCGAACTTTTAAACGATGTGGAATTGCTCGTTAAATCATTTCTAATGTAATTGCAAGTTTTTCTAACGTTTTCCACACTTCTTTCTTTAATAATAATTGTAACTCCAGTGTGGTTCGTACACATCCGTTGCCTTCGGTGTCGAACTCACCGTTCATAACCCTCGACATCATTCACAACTTCTTCTAATAAAGCGTACGGCAAACCGCTACAGGCTTGCGCACGAATCGTGCTACAAACACAAAACATAATAACTATTTTCTGTGTGAGTAATCGGTTTTTTTTTTATTTGGCAGGTTACTATTTAGATTTATTAAAATGGATGGGACGCTCCTCCGAGTAGATGGACCATTATGAGTCGGATAAACATGTTCGCCGAGTTGGGAAGCATCGCATGGACCTATAGACCTTACCACCGAGATCCCTATGGTCGGGTTCACGTCACAATCGCGGCTGTAGCATCGTTAATTCAGGCAAATCCAAGCGTTTTGACTCGAAACTAATTGGCAAAAATTGCAACAGACGGTCGTTACAACGGATAATTCATGATGACTTAAACTTTTTCTTCGTACAAAATCCAAATTACAAGCAAGTTAAACCCTAAATTAATGAAATGGCCGAAGAAGACAACAACTTAATAAATAGCTTGATTATGTCTGATGAGGCACATTTTGCTTTAAATGGCAATATAAGCATGCAAAATAGCCGCATATGGAATGAATCTATGAGACGGTACTGCACCCAGAACGAGTCATTGTGCGGTGCGCAGTCTCATGAAGGTGCATCGTGGAACCATACTTCTTTGAAGAAAATGGTGTAACAGCAACTGTCCATGAGGACCGTTATTAAAAAATGTTGAAGGAGCTTTTTTAACCCAGAACTGTGCCGAAGACGCATCCGTTTCAACAGCTTTTGGTTCCAGCAGGATGGAGCAACTGCACACATAGTCAGACCAGTAAAGGCGGAGCTTCAACGAAAATTTCCAAACAAATTAATATCCATCATATTAAGAAATCAAAAATTTGCGTCGATTACTAGGTAGCCTTGAAAGAGGGAGCTTTCTATCTATGCCATATTCAGTATGTTGGCAGAAGGTTAAGAAAAAGTAATGGCTAGCGGATGGAAAATATTTTGAATAACACATAATGAATCGCTTTAATTAATAGATTACCAATTTTTGACGAAAGGCAACAAATTATGAAAAAATATAATTTGGTAGCAAAAATTCATTTTTAAGGTGACATCTTCAGAAAATAGTATAGTATTACCAAAGGGTAAAACGTTTTGCAGAAATGTAACTTTTCAAATGATTCAACGGTAAAGAGTAGAGGAAATGTTGCACTGCATGTTTTTCTCCTAGAAGAGGATACATCGTGGGACAAGTATTAATAAACACTACAACATATCGCAGCGGAGCTACAAATGCAGATGCTAAATTTAATCTTAAACAATCTTTCAATCAAAATTCACGCCTAATGAAAAGTACATGAAAGATTTTATCGCATTCAGTGCATTTGCAGTCATTCATTTTCAGACTTACTGTATGGTATATACATTTTGCCTCTCATTAGGCGTGAAGAACCTCTTATTGTCCCCTGTCAACTAAGGTTATTCCTTCATAATTGCGATGATCTAAAAACGCAAATTATTTGCTCATACGTAATTAATATTATTTAGTTTTTCCACACTATGCTACGCTCTACTCTGTCATGTTTGTTCGTTTGTTTGTTTATCTAATTAATGTTAATTGTTTTTACATTCTTATCTCAAAAGAGATATGAGTAATAACAATAATTGTGTTATTTATCAATTGGCTGGCACATAAATTTAAATTATTCATATCAGTGAATAAAATTAACCGTGAAACTGCTTCGTTGAATGTACTCGTATATAAAAATTTCGCCAGAGGCTGTTTCTTTTATTTTCTTCGCAAAATCACTTAAGAAGGTGTGTAATTCGTCTAGATGTCGATACCATTAAAACAATTGGTTTATATATCAGAGGCGCCAATCTACAAAGCTAAGGTTTTGAAGGCAAGCGAAGGAGCTGTCAATTACTTTGGCAACTTTCTTAATAAAATTTCAATGCAAATGCAAATTTATTCAAAGGCAAAAATATATATATGGTATCAAATAATGATAATAACATATTATTGGTATACATCCCATATACAGAGTGGCGCATAAGGAACGTTGAGATTTGATCGGTGAATACATTATGTGTGTAAGTCTTTTTTTTTCGTCTCTTTACAGAATTAACTAAATAATACTTGGGAAATTTATGATGGAAAGGCTCAGCACAGAACAAAGAACCAAAGTTGTTCAATTTTACTTTGAAAGTCAGCATTCGATTATTCAGATCATATCGAAATTTCATTCATGTTCGAAATGCTCCTAGCGGTCCAACAATTTACCGATTGGTTCAGCGTTTTGGTTAACAAGGGGCTGTCTGTGATCTTCCGCGTGCTGGAAGACCTCGTGCAGTTCGGAATGAAGTAACCATTGCTCGAGTGCAAGCAAGTATTGAGGAAAGCACCAAAATTGAGGAAAGCAAAAAAAAAAAAAAAAAGCAGGCGACGTTCTCAGCAGTTAGAGATGTCTAGGCGTCTTTACAAACAATTTTACATATACGGTTGAACTTCTTTAACTCGAATCACCATTATCCTAAAATAAAATCCGACTTATGGATAATTCGAGGAGATTTCGAGTTATGGAATTGCATACATATACTGTACATTTGTTAATTTTTAGTCTTAATAAAACACACGCCCTGCATTAAAATTCAATCAGTTTTATTTTAGACATACATACATACGTACACAGATATATTTATTTAAAATATGTTGTTATTTTTTGCTGAATGGGTTCTTTTTTGTCGTGAGTATGTAGTAAGTCTATTTTATTTAGCGCTTTATAGTGCTCATCGTTTGTATTTTCATTTGTTTGTAATTACAAGTATGAATTGTTTAAGGAATCCTCCACAGTTTTTCTGGATGGTTTTCTAATAACTTCTTCCACTGAACCCTCCTCATCACTATCTGATAAGCTTTCAGTATGAGTTATTAAATGGTTGGAACACTGTTGGACTATACCGTCATCTGTAGGATAACTTGATATAACAACATCATCATCAACTTCAATGTAATCGAGAAGAGTCCCATTGGAAGTTATATGATTCAAACTTAGCCAGGCTTCGTAGTTCGCTTCCATAAAGTTGAGATCTTCATTAGGATTGCTTAAGAACATTAAAGGTATGTCATCCTCTTCGAGAAAAATTCGACATACAGAAGCTTGTGCCATCATTTTTATTTAAGTTATGGAGAAATTCAAGTTATGGAAGTTCGAGTTATGGAAGCAAAACTAAAGGGAATTCACCACATAAGCGCTCTTGACACTAGATTTGCTTCGACTTAGAGAAGATTTTAATTTATAGAAGTTCGAGTTATAGAAGTTCAACTGTATTACATCTTTTCCCATATAAGATGCAATTGATTCACGAGTTAAAACCAAATGATGCACAAGAACGCGTTTAATGTAGTCGCCGTTAGCGTTACTTATGCGCCACCTCATATTTCCATGTGCCACATTTCAGAAAAATCGGCAGTATATTTGAAGCTCTGGAAGATATCGAAACAACTAAGGTATTGATAATTTAAATTGCATCTACCTATTGAGATTTTTCTATTTACCCAAAACTAAAATGTATAGAAGTCGGGCTAAAATTTAAAACTAAATCGGCAACATTGGATGCATTTTTTTGGTATCTTCTACCGTTTCGCAATACAAATGCTAACCGGTGACGGGGATAATTTTGAACGCTAACCTAAACGGGGATAAGTTGTATAAAAAAGTAGTAGAAAAGTATGCAAAATAACAATGCGACCAAGTTCTCCTACGCAAAAATAAACAAAGAAGTTAAAGAAGAAGGAGAACGTCAAATAACATGAATACAAGTTGTTAATTTGTTTGCAAACATCAGTTGATGAATTTTGGTTTTGTGTGTTATTGGCGTTATTGCCGTTTGTATGGATTTGTTTGTTTTGGATTTGTTTGGATGATAAAAATGATTACGAATAGGAACAAAACAAAAAGGAATAAACATTTCATAAACAGCAATGCTGCCAAGTTAATTTTGCTAAGCGTCGATGCGTTTTTTTGGTATCCTATACCGGTAAAATTTCATTTCCCCTTTTTGAGAATCTAAAATTCCTTAAATGGGAACAATATTTAAAAATTGGAAAAAACATAATGAGACATAGGTTTATGCATAAGATCCTATGTCATGGCTTTATTTCTTCATCTTCTTAATTTCCCTATTCGTTTTTCGAATTTTTTAGAGACCAATGCAAATACGTAATATCTTATTATTATTCAAACAAAATTTAAATCGTGTATATAGGAGGTTTACAACGTCGCGGATACCGCGATCCATTCTTGAATATTATTAAACATACAGGTATGTTCCAAATTCTACTTTGAAGTAAAAATAGTTTGTAATTATTTCAATTTGGCACTTGGGTGTTCTGAATTTTACTTTTTACTTTTCATTTCTATTTTGTTACTCGAACATCAATTCGTAGTGAATTGCATTGTTCTAGAAACTACTTTTAGGCAAAAACAAGTGGTTTAAAAATACTTTCGAAATTTTATTGTGAAACAAAAATTTTTGCAAATAAATATGTAAGTGTAATAAATAAAAATGGTCAGAATCCTTTGGTTGAATAAAAATTTTCCTTGTTTGAAGGGGAAAACACAAGAATACTATGCAGGATGCAATAATGCTACGTTTTATGTTAAGTTTCCATCTTTTTGCGGCTTAATAATTTCCACGTGAGTTCCATCAATGCATCCTCCTACACCGGGAATATCAAAGTTTTGCATGAAGTGGCGCTTAAACAAATTTTGTTCATCAACTGTCATTTTCAATTTAATCCACCTAGGAAAAATATATTTTTCTAGAACAATAAGCACTCGATTTAAAATTTTGCAGGTGGTGCTCCGTGCTAAGGCCACATTAGTGTCTTTTCCGACCCCTCGTTGAAATCCCCCTACTACTAAAAATCTTAATGTGGCAGCAAGCTGTAGTTCTGTAGTTCTGCCGGAATGGATGACTTGGGCAGTCCCAATTTTATGCAATATAAAATGTTACGAAATGCATCTTTGTTGATGCGATAATTTTGTGAAAATCTAATAGTTTTTATTAAAAGTATATTGAATGTACTTAAGTACATACATGTGTGTACTTATGTAGTGTCGCCCATATCCAGAGGATTTGAGTGATCCCGCAAAATCCGCCTTTGTAATTTTGCTCTTGCGTATTCATTGGTCTGGTACATAGTGGACACTAACACCGCATTCATTATTTATTTATCCTTTGTTTATTTATTTGTCCTTATTATTTATTTATCCTTTAATTTTATGCAAAACAAAAAATCACAAATATTAGTTTTAATAACTAAATTTTATTTTCAACTCAATATCAGCTGTTTACAATTTCTGTTTTCAAACTTCATTTCATATGAGAAAATGAAACATCAAACCGCTTCATTTGCAGAACATCTAAAACAAAATGTTAACTTTTGAAATCGTATTTTACTTTAATTATACTACTTTTTTGGAGCATACCTGATAACCTTCTTTTTTCATATTTTCGCGGATGATGTTTAGACCAGTCTATATTTTTTATTTCTCATCATGTAACCAAGATATGCTGTCTTCCCATTCTGTTTTTATTGTATTTTTATGTTTTATCCATTTTTCGGTCCCAAAAGTAAAGTTAAATAAAACACGCAAGAAGCTACGATTTCGATGAAACTTTTATGTTATTATAATGCTTGGACCCTGCTGTTATGTACGGAATACAAAGTCATATAAATGAATCAATGGATTGCTTTTGAGATAGTTTTCGATACTTTTTCGCACATTTCGGGCGCTATCTCGCCGATAACTTGACGAATGTTGGTTTGCAAACGCTCCAACGTTATGTGACTATCCACGTAAACACGGTCTTAGACGCAGTCCCGAAAAAAAGTCTAATTTCTTCGAATCGCATGATCTTAGTGGCCAATTGAAGTTTCCAAAACGTGAAACTACGGTTTCTGGAAACTTTTCAAGCAATAAAACTAAAATCGGTCGAGTTGTGTGGCTCTTAGCACTATCTTATTGAAACCACATATCGTTTAGTTCATCATCTTCAATTGCAGGCTTAGAAAAGTCGATTACCATACGACTATAGCGTTCTGAATTGGAATTCGGATTATCCGCCACACTTTCACTAACACAAGCGATATTTTCGTCAATGCATACATTGCGATGATACATCTGTAACGCTTCCAGTCTCTTAAAATTTCTTCATAATCTTGCCAATTTCTTGCATAGTATGTCGATTATGACGATTATGGTCGTCATGCACGAAAAGTGCCTACGTTTGAAGAACCACGTTTGTAGTAGGTTTTAACCATTTTTAAAGCGTTCTTTTGTTGTTAAATGGTCCGTGTTCGTAAATTGCAAATGTTCCACTAAATAAATAACACTTCAAATGACAGGTATTTAATAGCTGACATCGTTGCCAGACCGGCGGTTTTCAAACACTTTAGAGCTCTCTTCCTTGGTGTGCTCTTCGTGGTATTTCACTATTTGATACAAGGTGCGTTCATGGTAAAGGGTGTCCCAACAAGAACGCAAGATTTAAATTTGGGCCATTCGAAGTGTCATTGTTTGAAATTTGAACAATTGTCAGTGACGAGGCTCATTTCCATTTTGATGGCTTCGTCAATAGGCAGAACTGCCGTATTTGGGGTGAGGAAAATCCTCGAGTGATTCACGAGAAGCAAATCAAAAATCATTGGACCTTTTGTTTTATGAATATGAGGCATGTCAAGCGCAAACAGCCAATGGTGTTCGGTATCGTGAAATGATAACCACAAAATGTCGTTTAAGTATGCCACTACAATAAACCTACTTAAACTTTAAATCCACTACATTTTGACGAATATATTTTCTCCATATGCAAATTGGGTTATATTGCCACATCCAGTTTGGAACCCTCCATTGAAATTTGTCGAATTAGAATCAAAATTCCCCGAGATCCTGACAGGGTATATAAATGGAGTGAGTTTAGATAAATGCAATTTCTCAGAGAGAAGATATAATACTGCACCCAATTTTTGGTATTTAATTAGTTATTTGATTTCATTTTTTCATGAAAATCTAAGTCAACCAGCATGGATTGATAGAAAATGCAGATACCAATATTTTCATAACCTTAGGAGGTAACAAGTACAATTCAGCTAGTCAGCTATTGTAGCTTTTTGATAGCAAATAGGCAACCAAATGAACGTAATATGGAAAATAACTACAATATGGAAAATATCCAAACCCAAAGCGACGATTAAAGAAATACACGAAGAGCAGAAGTTTAGAACACTGGCCCAAATTATTCAAATCAACCGAATCGCAAATCAATAAATCGTTCGAATCAGATTTATTTTCTCTCCCAAAAAGTCCATTTTGCGGCGATCAATACTGCAGCTCTTCTATTAATAGCCTAGCGAAAGCCTCTCTTATTAACAATATATTCGTTATAAACTAGCCAGCTCCATTTACGGAATCTAGACGTAAGAGCAGGCAGACTTTTTAAATTCAATATTCATCCGACTGTCCCATTAATGGCATATTTCAGGAATTTGCCTTTTTCCCTGCACCACCATCACCGACTATTCAAATTTCACATTATTAAAACCAAAAATTGTCAAGATTATTATCACTTCTCACACACGAGGGATAAGTGCTGTAAGCGCGTATCCAACATATTTTACGAAATATTTTAAAATGACGTTTGCGGCAGACACATTTTCATGTTCAGATCTTCATATCAATATCAACGATGCAGAGCTGTGCAGCAATCCCACACACACATACATACATACATATATAGAGAACCGACAAATGTCAAGTGTCAGTCAAACTAAAGTGAAAACCAAAATGCACTCATAAATAAAATCATTTCATATCACAAACAGTTGTAGGAGATAAACAGATATTAAAGATATGAAGGTGGCCAGAGGTGGAGAACGATGATGTTGGATTATTACACCACTAGGCGTTGGAGGCTAACAAAATACTCATACACAGCTCCGTGCAGGAGTTGTTGCTACTATAACAGAAAACAAATCGATGTTTTGTTCTCCAGGGACAATAAAATAAAGCTTAGCGGAAATTAAGCATGGCTGTACAACCGTTTTTATGAGTAATTAAGAAAAGTAGTGAAATCAATCGAAGACAGATCAGACAATGAAAAATTATGAGATTTATGGAAGTTCAGCTACATCATAACACTCAACATAATCTCTTAAATGTGAAACACCAGACTTCAAGATAGTTATCAGGGACTCTCTTGCATTACCCCTCCTGAAGCCAGTCACTCGTTTATAACTTTTTTTTAAGGAGTTTATACGATTTAATTTAGATACTAAATTCAATTATTTATCACAAATGAAATAAATTTGTTTTCTTATCAAAGATTTTCTTCTTACAGTAAAAGTGACAGCATCAGTTGAAAATTATCCTTGACTATGACAAAAGTAGACAACCAACCAGTGGCAGCGAAGCGAAATAAAATCTAGCGATTAAAAAGATACAAATTCAATTGTATTCGACAAAATGAAAGGGAAACTGACTGCTGTTGTTATTTACATTAAAAAGCATCTCAAAATTAAACGAGAAAGCATTTGGAATAACAATTTGGCATAAAAAACAGCTCAACGTAACAGATCCGCACACAAATAAGATCCGAAAGATATAAAACAAACAGCTAAAGAAAGAAATATTTTCGAAAAGCGGCATTAAAGGCACAAAAACACAGAAAAATATTTTAAAAGTGCCTTCTATGCCGCCGACAAACCCAAAAGGAAAACAAACAACGTTTTTGTGGCACAAACAAACAAAGGCTACGCGAGCAACGGCAGCAACATCTGTTGCAGCAACAACAGCAAACGAAGTGGCAGAATGAAAATTTTATATGCAAAATACTTTTAATGCACGAATAAATGCAAAATATCTGCAATTTTTCAGGTCTTTACGATAAATAGACAACAAATACACTCAAAGAAAAAATGATAGGCGAATATAAGAACGGAATGAAAAAGTGAATAGATGAATAAATAAATGAATGATTAAATGAATGAATTAAATTAAATTAACAAATAAATAAATAAATAAAAATTTATATATGAATAGATGAATAAATGAAAAATTAATAATTGAATAAATAAACGAATAAATGGATAAATATATGAATGAATAAATGAATAAAGAACAAATATTGAACTATTGAATGAACAAACGAAGAAATTAATAAAATAAATGAAAAAATTAATAAATTAGTAAATGAATAAATGAATGAAT
>JAHXMU010000724.1:1642920-1697061 GCA_019455685.1 Philornis downsi | reverse complement strand
AATAAATGAAAAAATTAATAAATTAGTAAATGAATAAATGAATGAATGAACAAATAAATAAATGAATAAACGAAAAAATTAATAAATGAATAAATGAAAAATGTATAAATTAATAAATGAATGAATGATAAAATGAATAAAAGAAAAACTGAATAAATGAATAAATGGATAAACGAATGACTAAACAAATGAACAAATGAGTAAATGAACAAATGAATAAACGGATAAATGAAAAAAAATAAAATAAATTAATAAAAGAGTAAATGAATAAATGAGCAAATGAATAAATGAGCAAATGAATAAATAAATAAATAAATGAATGAATAAAGAACAAATAAGTAAATAAATAAATAAATAAATAAATGAATAACTGAATAGACGAAAAAATGAATAAGTAAAAAAAATGAAAGAAATGAATAAATAAATAAATGAATAAACAAATAACTGAATAAACGAAAAAATTAATTAATGAAAAAATAATAAATGAATAAATAAATAAACGAATAAATGAGTAAATGAATAAATAAATAAATTAATAAAGAACAGATGAATAAATAAATGAAAAACTGAATAGACGAAAAAATGAGTAAATGAATAAATGAATGGATAAATAAACAAATAAACAACTGAATAAACGAAAAAATGAATAAACGGATAAATAAAAAATGAGCATATGAATATACAAATAAATGAATAAATGAGTAAATGAATAAATGAGCAAATAAATAAATGTATTAAGAACAAAAGAATAAATTTATATATAAATGAATAAATGAAACAATCAATAAATGAGTAAGTGGATAAGTAAATAAATGAATCAATGAAAAAACAAATTTTAAAAATTTTGAAGTCGTTCATTTGACAAAAGTAGAGCGAGCACAACAACATAATTTTGCTTTTCGCCTCAATTAAAATTTTCATTGTCTATTAAACTCTTCACTAAAGCAAACTCAAGTTTACCACTGAGCGTATTGAAAATGCAGATTTTTTCGTTATCAATATGCTGCCGCTGTTGTTTTCTCTCATAAAAATAGATGTAGAAAACTACCAGCCAAGTAATCCCAACAAAAGGAAAAGACGCTTTAAGTGAATTTTTTCCCTCCTTATCGTTGGATTTTTTCTCTGGCTTGGTCTCTTTCGCTTTGCTTAAAATACAATGCAATTGATTGTTAGAGTATAAAAAAGAGACAACTTGTCGAAAATGAAAACTGCAATTGCAAAAAGGAGGCCAAACCTAACATCAGATATTCAAAATATTTTTTTGTTTTGGTTTTAACGAAATGTAACGCAGAAGAGCGGCGCACACAATGCGACCAGAAAACTGGGGGAAAACTGATGCCGCTGTAGCTACTGCCACGCTGAAACTGCTAGAAACAAACAATGATACACCTCCTCTGCGTCATGTGATGCCTTGCAGTGAATAATGAATAAAAGAAAAGTAAACGAGTAAAGGGAAGCAAAGACGTCAACATCTCTGCTTGAAAGTAAAAGGAAAACGTTGAGCAAAAACTGTAGCAAAAGTTAAATTATGATGCCGGCAAAGGAAACTCAGTTGTGGCGCAGCGTTATATGAGGAAAGAATTTTTACAATCACGACCAAATATTTGCTGCAAAGATTTCTCTGAATGAGGTGACCAGTAGGTAGGAAATTACTAAGTTTTTATTATTATTATTTTTTTTTTTTTTTTGATATGATATATGATATGTGACGGAAATTGATAATATTTTGACGGTTTTTTTCGTTGCAAATATTGCCCAGTTAAAAGTTGCTCAAAACTTTTCGCGACAAATTATGTTTGTAAATGAAAATAATTAATTGGAAATATATCTCTTCTCATGTGTAGAATGGAGCATGCTCTTGTAGGAAATCTTACTCATTTAACTTTCTATAAGAAAAACTAATAACATTCAGAAAAATGTTATGTAAGAAATTATTAAAATCCAGTGCTTTATTACATGAATCGCCTACATGGATTACATACTAAGAGAAGAGACCACCCCCTTTATCGACGAAGAATAATCGCTTGAATTCCGAACATTTCGTTTATACGAGTACACAGATAAATTATTAAAGGGGAAAAAACATTGAAGAAAACAAGAGTTTTCTATAAGAAATATATCTGTATAAGAAAGGTTCCTCCGATTTAGTGTATTTGTATGTATTAAGCGAATATCGATCTGGTATTGAATATTTTCGTTTAAAAAAAATTATTTTAAAATTTAAAACTTATGGCCACATAATTAAAAACCTTTTTCTATAAGACAATTTCTCTCGTACAGGACATTTTAAATAGGAACCTAACTTTTACGTAACTCATAATATTTACAAAAGTTATGAATGAACTACCCTGCCTTGTTTGACTTAAATTTTATAGAAACTGACAAAAAATTATTTGCTGTGGTGGAAAATTTTCAGGTGCATAGAATTTTCGAAACGAAAAGGTTTTTTTCTTACTTGGACTAATCTTAAGAAAGAATAAAGAGATTTAGAAAATAGTGCTATCTATCAAATCCCCAATATTGAAATTTTCCTGATACAGGAAAAAATAACTAATTCAGAGTGTTGTCTCTTAAGAATGTTTAGTTCACATTCATAAATAAATTCCCCCGTAAGATCAAATAATAATATGCTATCTCCTTGCTAAGAAGGAAGGAAGGAAGAAATAAGAATTTTTTGCTTCCTGCTCGCCAGTGGTTAATTCAGTGCATTATCGCGCGCTTCCTCTAAGCCCTTGAGCATGTCAAAATAGAAGACTAAATAAGACAAATAAAATGAAATGACCGACACGCCATCTATCATACATTAGTTGTACAATTTCAGGTGTCATATCCGACATATAAAGCCAGTCAATATTTCATTCCAATCGAAAACCCGTGTACGGAACTATTCGAAATTGATAGTCGCACAAATGTAGGTAGAGTAACAATGTATTAACGAATTACTGGTCACACATTCAGGAATTTTCCTCTGGTAATGGAAAACAATTGGTTGGTGAAAACAATTTCTGGGGAAATTGCATATTTGCCGACTCTTGAGTGTTAATGGCAGCTATATTGAATGCGTTCTTGTGCATCATTTGGTTTTAACTCGTGAACCAATTGCATCTTATATGGGAAAAAATGTAACATATGTAAAATTCTTTGCAAAGACCGCCTACACATCTATAACTGCTGAGAACGTCGTCTGGTGGAAGCTCCGGGGTTTTCCTCAATACTTGCT
Source organism: Philornis downsi (assembly GCA_019455685.1). Lineage (NCBI taxonomy): Eukaryota > Metazoa > Arthropoda > Insecta > Diptera > Muscidae > Philornis > Philornis downsi. Next base: position 1,693,841 of record JAHXMU010000724.1, on the reverse strand, counting down.
TACGCTCGAGCAATGGTCACTTCATTCCGAACTGCACGAGGTCTTTTAGCACGCAGAAGATCACAGACAGCCCCTTGTTGCCCAAAACGCTGAGCCAATCGGTAAATTTTTGGAGCATTTCGAACATGAAAGAAATTTCGACATGATCTGAATAATCGAATGCTGACTTTCAAAGTAAAATTGAACAACTTTGGTTCTTTGTTCTATGCTGAGCCTTTCCATCATAAATTTCCCAAGTATTATTTAGTTAATTCCGTAAAGAGACGAAAAAAAGACAAACAAAAAATGTATTCACTGATCAAGTCTTAACGTTGCTTATGCGCCACCCTATATAAGAAAGGAATGCTTACGCAAAGTTGGTCTTGTACAGCAAAATTGTGATGGTACAGAGTAGTAGCTTATTAAGATACCAAAGATCTTCTTTGGTCAAATTCAGCAAAGCTTTAGATATTTGCAAATTTCGCTAAAAAAACTGCTGTTATATTCTACACTTTGCGACAGAAAATAATGTAATGTCACTTTCTTCGGGACAATGAATATGATGCAAAAACTAGTTCTGCAAAAAACTTAATTTGGTTTCAAAAATGGTTGTTTGGCGGAAGTCAGAAGAAAACGGGAAAATCTTCATTCAAAAATAATAGTCTTAATTGTAGAACATTTTGCTAGAGTTTCAGATATATTCTGAAGGAAAAAGTAATTCGATTGTACTATGAAAAGAATCGATTGTTTGCTGTACTACTACATATTCAGAAACATATTCTGCAAGAAATATTTAATTTATTCTAAAAAATGTCTTTAGCGAAGGTCAGGGAAAAATAACAGAACTATCTCGCAAGAAAATATTCTCTATTGTAGACATTTTTTTTCTACAAATTTCCAATTTCAGATATTATTCAGTGGACGAAATTAAATATTTAGCAAAATCTTTCTAATGGAAAACGTTATGTTTGAAAAATGAAAAATAGTTCAATTAACAAGTTTGTTCGTTGTGACAAAATGTTGTGATTCGAACATTTCTCCAGGAAATCTCCAAGCATTCGTCTGTAAAAATTGTATCGATCCATATAATATCTCAATATTTATAAGCGCTTTCATTAAAAGCGCTTTTCTTAAAGGAAAAAGAGCAGGTTTACAATGAATTATTAGGTGCGCACCTAAGTCCCCGCTGTTTGCCAATAGATGGCGCCAGATGTAAGTGCTAGTCGATTCTGGCATAACCTAAACGTTATGAGCCAAGCTTAGGCATATAGTAAACATAGCGCCTCGACACAATTTTTTCCCTTGTAGTTGTGTGAATATGTATGATTTTGTGTCTAAGAATCGTCATTTGCGAGAAGTATTGATCTGTTCCTTTCAATCGAAGAAAACGGCGCATGAAGCTCAACGAGAGCTTCAAAAAGTTTACGGAGTTTAAGTTAAACAATGTGTCGAGATTGGTTCCGTCACTTTAGAGGCGGGGATTTTGATGTTGACGACTGTTCGCATAAAGGAAGGCAAAAAATCTTCGAAATCGCCGAATTGACGGCATTGCTTGATGGGGATCCGTGTCAAACGCAGGTGAAGCTTGCTTCAGTATTAGGAATTAACCGCCACGTCATTTCCAGCGATTGCATGAGTTTGGAATGATTTAAAAGCAAGGAACTTGGATTTCTCATGAGTTGAAGCCAAGGGACGTTGAGCATCGTTTTTTCGCCTGTGAACAACTACTTTAGCGACAAAAAAGGAAGGGTTATCTTCATTGTATTGTAACGGGTGATGAAAAATTTATTTATTACAGCAATTCAAACAAAAGAAAGTCAGGGAGGCTGTCCGGCCATGCTTCTACGTCGTCGGGCGAATATTTACTCTGCGAAGGTTATGCCCTATATTTGGTGGGACCAGGTCGGTTTTATTTGTTACGAGTTGTTGAAACCAAGCAAAACCATCACTGGGGCTGAGTATCGACTTCAATTAATGCGACTGAGCCGAGTTCTGAGGCACAAAAAAGTGATTCTTCAGCATAACAAAGCTCGGCCTCACGTGGCCAAGCCCGTTAAAATCTACCTGGAAACGCTGAAATGGGAAGTCTTACCCTATCCGCCTTTCCGTTGGATAGCACACGGTCCGGCTGACCAGCAGGGGCACTCATATGACATCAAGGAATGACTAGATTCGTGGATAGCCTCAAAAGATGAACAGCTTCACCGTGACGGAATTCAAGCTTTGCCAGAAAGATGGGAAAATAGCAGCTAGCGATACTTTCAATGAATCATTTGTAAATATGTTTTCATAATAAAGTTTTCATTACTTAGTTGCGCATCAATATATAAACAGTGAATTTTCACACATACAATTTCGTCAATTCCTTAAGTTGTTTCTAATCTGAAAACGGACTGATTTTTTTCGCTTTCTTAAGAGAAAATTTGATTGATACATAGATTTCTGTAAAAAATTAAAAAATATAGAAAATTTTGTTCCCACTTCGATGTTTTTTTTTCATAACCTTTAAGACATACGGTTCGGTTATTCTTCTCACAGAGAAAATTATATGATTCAGTTTTTCTTATAGGAAAATTCCAATTTTGAAAGTTATTGAGGAGAAACTAGCTACTGGATCCAGAATATCATAACCTTGAAAGGTTGATTGAAGTAAAGTTTAGCTGTGTCTACTCAGATACAAGAATTTTGTGCAATTGAATAGGAGATATGGAACCATGGGTTAAATTAGGTAATTTCTATGAGATGTACCAGGTTATCAAGTGAATTTTTTAGGGACTAAAAGGGTAAAATCCAATCTCGATAAATCAGTTAATTTATATATGGAGGTACTACAAGGGGTATGGCGAAGCATTCACTTTCTATTTTAGAAATTTGTTCATCAAGCGCATGATATGTACTGTTGCTTGAAAGACATGAAGCTCACAATACGTCGGATAGGTAGCAGTTGGGGTGCAAGCGTTTAAGTTTTAGCATGCATTTTAAAACAACAAAATCGACAAAAACTTAGATTATTGCGGCCTACTAATAAGAAATTATAGAGGATCTATTCTCTTTCAGAAAATTTACCAATTTGTAAGGGCGCACCAGAAACTGGTTTACCAAAAGCAACTGAATGAATGCTTGCAAGTGGAACAGAATAAAATTTGTGAATTTAAAAATACATGGATTACATCGTTTATTTATATTGGGGATACCAGGAAGGGCTTAGTTATTTGGCATATTTTTCCTTTGCAAATTATGTCGATCATTATAAAGCAGTACAATGAATAAAAATGTAAGTTAAGGCAGCCTACAAAACAGCATTTACAGCGAAAAAAATAATTTCGAAAAATCGGTCAATTTTTATTGGAGGTACCAGAATGGGTGTGTTGATGTAGCCAAATTACATTCTCCGGACTAGGCAGTGCCAAATTTTATAATGTTTAATCAAGATTTTTGGCTGTTATCGCATGTACCAGCCATGCAGACGGACATCACCCAATCAACTTAAAAAGTCATGACAATTTAGGCAAAATATGTTTAAAATATACTTTGTATTTTAAACGCTTCACTCTTAGTATCAAATTTTTGCTGTATCAAATGAAGTATACCTTTATTCCTTAAGGTGAAGGTATAAAAACTGTTATAAGAAACATATGGGTGATGTAACAGAATGTTAGAAAAGCTGGTGTGATTTAAAAGTTCTAGTTTTAGTATTTGCCAAAGGCGCTAAATGGTGTAAACCATTTGTCCAGTTGAATTTTAGCGATTATGTGAAGCGCCCGAGTATGTCTTTTAACAACAAGCAGTTGGCAGTGAATTCACAACATTTAGTGTTATTTGCTTATCGATATTTTTTGCATAACTATTCTTGTTATGGACATAATTATTGTCGCATTAGAATTGATCTGATGTTCGTCATTTTACCATATCCTTTTTTGGATTTTTCCACAAACAAGTATGGTCTAGCAGCATTATAAAGTTCATTAGAGTAATCTTCAAAGATCCATTTGGTAGCAGCTTAAGTGAGAGTACCGCCTATCTATCTGTATAAGACATAGTAAAAATAAAATACGTCATTTTTGCATGACTCTGAAGGACTTATTTATTATTTATTTAGCATAGCGAAAATAATTGAGTTTAGTTTAAATATGCACCGTTCTATTCGATAACCCATTACAATTTGGAGCTAATTCCAGTGTACTTATCTCATGGAAATCCCCGTCTCCATTGGCAAAAAATGGAACAGTCGATTTTCACAAGCGAATTTTTCACCAGCAAAATCATTCGCTATAGCCAATAACAGATGGTAATCACTTGATGCCAGGTCCGAAATACAACGTAGATGCATAGGAACCTCTCAACCATGCTTCCGAAGCTTTTGTGAGTCACTATATAGGTAGATGTGTATGACCTGGCATTGTCATGGTGGAAAAGGAAAGGAAATTACTTTCCTACTAGCCTCCTCCTGATCGATTGCTTTCTTCTTGTTGACAGTACAGGTCCGAATTCAGATATTGACAGTAAGGAAGCAATTCATAGTAAGTGATTCCCTGACAATCCCACCAAACACGTAGCAAAATCTTCCTCACCATCACTCCTGACTTGGCCAACATTTGCATTGGTTCACAGCGATTCCACCACGACCTTCCCCGCTTGAAATTGTCATAGGTGACCCATATAAGTGAAAAATAGCATTTGCAAACAAGCAGTTAAAAATTGCCATTTTCTCACAGAGAGGTAACAGGAACTCTGGAAAAAAGTAAATTTTTTCAAATTGACTAAATGAGTTATCTCACTTGTGCTGTTCCAAAAGGGACTCCAAGATACCAATCAAGAAACAATGTTTCGAATGCATTGTGATTATTTGCCTCCAAACTTACGTTGAGAATGCAAAAGGTTAACAATTTTTTCTTATTATGTTTATACAGGGTAGCGCACGAATCGTACCATCAATGGTGATCGTTATTTAAAGATATCAACGGAGTTTTTTACCCAGAACTTCACCGAAGACGTATCCGTTTCAACAACATTTGGTTCCAGCAAGATGTAGCAACTGCACACATAGCCAGGCCGGTTATGGTGGAGCCCCAACGAAAATTCTTACACAAATTAATATCAAGAAACTCCACTTTCCACAAATGTCACCTGACCTGACTGCACCAGGCTTTTTTTTATGGAGTTATGCCAAACAAGAGGTGTACAAAACGAAACCAAGGAATTTTATGGAATTCAAGCAGTCCATTATAACAATAACTGAGGTGATCCTTCAACCCTTCAGACCGATCAGGTGCCGTATATGCGGTCATTTACGGTCTGTCATCTTCAAAAACAATTAGTTATGTAAAATAAAATTGAACTTTCTATACAATAGAAAAAATAAAAATTAAATACCTTGATTAAAAAAAAAGTTATTTGAATTTCGTATTGTATTGCAATTAGTGCGCCACCCCGTATTTTAAAGTAATTCAAAATTGATTATTTAAATGGACTAAATTATTTTTTACATGAAAATTTGGTGTTTTTTTTGTACTTAATCAGATTGTTATAAACAATAAATAAATTAATTCTGCAAAAAGATACTTGTAAGGATATCACAGAGAACTATATTCCCAACTGAAATAACATTATTTCATATTTTGGCGATATTTGGATTATTTTTGCGATATTCGACCATACAGTGAAGCATCAAAGTGAAGGTATACTTGATTACAAGCAATTACAATTTTAACTACGAAACTGTCGTAAAATATTGTTTTCCTTATAAATGAGCTTTTGTAAGAAATTACATTTTGATCCATCATATGTCAAGACAATTTAATATTCATAAATAAAAAATTTATATGATTTCTTGTATGTGTTTTTTCATCTGACCCCCCTTTTCACTGAACTGCTGCTGCTGCTGCAGTTAATCACTGTTTGGTTTCCTCTTGTATTCATACATTAGAATGGAAATTAAAATCAAATATTTTTCCAAGGCGCACCAACATATTCATTTACCACATCAAGGCCACTTCGCTAGGAAGAAACCGGAAAGCATCCTGTGACTGCGTGGTGGTAGAGCAAAGCATTTTCCGCCTCCGTCAAGTGAAAATTCCACAGTATGAAATTTCACGAGTGATGGAAATTGTGTTGGCACCGCAACAGGATACAAAATTGTAATTAAAAATGTAGATTGTGTCGAAAACATAATTTTCTTCATGGCCAAATTCGACGAAGACACAATTTATGACTTCAAGCAACTCCTACACAACCCATATGAGGCGCTAGAGGAGGCGCCGGTGAAACTCATGACACGTTTGGTGTAAAGTCTACTCACAAATTGTTAGGCGGACACATAGCAGCAGACAACAACGTACAACATAGATGGACAGTTATCATGTCTAAGGCTAAGCCTGACCAAAAACCAGGATTGGTGAAAATTTGTAATTTTGCACACGAGCATTCATTCATTCCATGGGTTGGGCCAATGAATGCATTGTAGTTTGTTAGAAACACATAGACCGACAGACAGTCAGACAGCTAACAGAAACTATTTTCCGTTTAGTTAGAAAACTTTTTTTGCAAATACAAAATTGATGGAAAATCGTTTGTGCCTCTCGAAAAAAAGGCTGTAAACACCGCTAAACAAACCAATCACGATTTGAACCCATAAATTAATACTGTCGTTAAAGGTGACGTAAAGGTGTTTTGAACCGAAAACTATTCGTATGCAGCCCAACCGCCTCACCAAAGCAATGATTTGAAAATTGCATTTCATTTTCTATCAAGGTGGGGGAGAGGATAAAGAGACGCTAAACTCCCCGTAACAAATCATTTGACTCTACGAAAATATAAGAAAAAAAAATGAAATAAAAACTACTTCAAGTGCTGAGAGCTGCATAAATTTTCAGTGATTCAAAGCCAAAGCGGGTGACGGCGGCGGTAGACCGAAGGAGAGAGGTGGGCGCATGAACAAGACATGAAAATGGGGAAAAACTTTGAGTTCATTTAACATTCAACAAGTCAAAAATCTACGAGACATTCATTCATTTATACAACAACATGAATGTGAATAATCAGAAAGAAAAAAACTAATAACAGAATCACATACGTGCAAACATATACAGAGGCAACAAAAGGAGGGAGGTATACGAAGTTAAGTGGAAAAAACCAGTAATAATTGTTCGCACAGAAGTGCTGAAATTATGAGAAGCATTTGATAAATTCATTGCAAATGTGTAAAAAGGCTTTGACAGCTTTTAAACAAAATACTTGAGAGAAATAAAGTTGCATAAAATGTATTTTATTACATATTATCTTATTAGTTGCATTAGAAGATAGATTTTAATTATTATTACTATTATTATTTTTATTTGGTCTGATCAACCGCAGACTCCACCTTTTCGTTGTTGGCAAATCTTTTACCACCGAGCCATTTTTTCAAGATTGGAAATATATGTAGAAAATAGTTCGAGAGAGCTAAATCTAGCGAATAAGGTGAGAGATGAAGCAATTCCAACTTGAATTCATTAATTTTGGCGATCGCAATAGTGGATGTGTGAATTGCAACATTTTGCAATCGTGAACGAAGGAGCAGACTGCCCAAGTGTAGAATCTACCTCAGCCTTAAATATCGAATTACATAACGGTGTCCATTTTTTCCCAAATAAAAATACTAAACAACGTGGCGCCTTGAAATTTCAAATTTTATAAGGTTGCCACTTTTCACTTTTGTTTCAAACTACATTTTGGGACCGCCCTCGTACATCGCTTGCACAACTCATTTGAATGAAGTCTATATCTAAATTGGAAATGGGAAATATTTCAATTGGGCTCCCTGATTGTTACCACAAAACAGCTCACGAATATCAACCTTCGGGCAAATATTCCCTTTTAATGTTTTCGGACATCCGTTTAATGGCAGTTAAATCAAGAAGGCCGTCCACCTACCACTATGTAAGGTGTAGCATAAAATAATTCATTATTTTTGCATGACAATGAGGGCTATATTTAGCATAATTAGCACAGGGTGGCGCACCAATTGCAATACAATAAGAAATTCAAATAACTTTTTTATTAATCAGGGTATTTTATTTACTTGTTTTATTGTGTAAAAAATTCAATTTTATTTTATATAACTAACTGGCTTTGCAGATGGAAGACTGGCTAAAAAATTATTCATTGCGGCCTGAAGGTTTGAAGTCGGGATCGCTTCAATTACTGTTTTAATGGACTGATTGAATTCAATCAAATTCCCTGGTTTCGTCTTGTACATCTCTTGCTTGCATAAAACCATAAAAATAGTCTGGTGGAATCAGGTTATATGACCTTGGGGGCCAGCGTAAAGTGGAGTTTCGGACATTAATTTGCTTGGGAATTTTCATTGGAAGTCCACCATAACCGGTCTGGCTATGTGTGCAGTTATTCCAATCTTGCTGGAACCATACTGCTGTTGGAAAGGATACGTCTTCGGTGTAGTTATGAGTAAAAAACTTCTTCAACGTCTTTAAATAACGGTCCCCATTAACAATTGACAGTATCACTTTTTAGGTCAAATATCCATCGTTTTGTTCGGTAACTTTTAAAGGTAATTTCATTATACTTCACTCATGGAAACCCTCGTCCCTATTGTTAAAAAAAAAAAAACTGAGACAGTCGTTTTCCAAAAGCATTTCTTGAGACGAAAGCGAGATTGTCATAGTCTGATTCCACAAATTCTCCCAATTATTACGACGAAACCTTCTATTCTTTCATTACTGACAGAAAATGTCATCATATTGCGCATTTGCTGCAAAAATCGTATTTGGATAATAAAAGCCGCCCTCTGAAAAGCTACAGTACGATAAAGAATATCGCATTGTATCAGAGTGGCAACGCTGCGGCCAATTGTAACATATGATGATGTAGAAACAGCCGGACAGTGAGGTATAGAAAGGAACAGGAATAGAAAGGAACACAGAATAGGGCGTTGATGAACTGCCCGCAAACGCATTTAAAATAAGCGATGAGCTGACAATGAGAATGTATCAGCATGTAAATACGATATGGCTCACAAAATGTTTAAAATTGAAATATAATAATGAAATTGAATATAAACCACATTTATAAATGTAAACATGTAATGCCATAAGACCAGTGTTGTACCATTATTGTTTTTGTTATTTAGTAAGCAATCCATGTAAGTAAATTGAAATAGCAAATAGTAACTGAAAACCATTTTTCTCATTTCTTGCTGAGGCGACGTTTATAGTTTTTTTTTATACATTTTACAAATTTGAGGCAGGGTCTCGAATTCGTGTCTTGTGCTTCCTTGTCTTATAGATCTCTCGGGCAGGCATGATAATTCCATGTATACATCACATGGTTGCCTTTCACCGTTGTCGAACGGAAGGGTTTTGTAGTGTTTCCCCGTATCATCTGCATCTTTGCAATGTAGTATCGGCCGTTTTATCTATCTAGAGTCTACGCATCCGCAGGTTTACAAACATTTCCAGTCTGTAATGGTTTTGTTTCAGGTCTATCTATCCCGTGAAGTATGGTGTATAAATCACAATTTGGCAGCAGTTTAGCTGCGCACCTTCCACCGGTAGAGTCTCTGCGCTCGAATGTGGAGTTGCGTTAGAATCGAGTGCTACAGACCCATAGATATAGATAGGCCGCCTCAGCTCCGCCAATGGGGATTATGTTCCATGCTATCATAATCAATTTGTTATCTTCTAGCTGGAAGAAAGGGCTAACAGATGTGGTGGCTTTCTCCCAAAATTGTCGGTTCCTAGTCCTAGATAGTCCAAGTTAACTTGGTTATCCCAGAGGGGCGCTGGCAATCGCATTGTAATATACCCAGTGTAATTAGCACACCGTGGGCAAAGCCTTCACCGCGAGACTCATGTAAAACTCCTGTGGACTCTGTGCAATTCATTGTAAAGAGTTTTCGGAAAAATGTATTGTCTGAGTATCGGCTAAGTAAGAAAAAAAACCCAAAAACAAGATATGGGGGATCTTCGTACATTCAATGAATTCACACGCATTCTATTTTTTTCATTCACTTAACGAGGCCAATAGATTAATGACTTAAAGTGCCCATCAGCAGATACATTGAGGGCAAATAATGACAGGTGTATGTCTTGTGATTCGAACCTTGTTCTAACTATCGTTCCATGGCTGCAGTCTCAGTAGTTTCTTTAAAAAGTATCCGGTTTTCGGTGGCGATATAAAAAACTATGCTTTTTCAGCAAATTATTCTGCTAAATTAATAAGACTTAGCGTTTTTGGAGGAATTTTTCGAGATTTTGAGAAATATGAATTTTAAGATGAAATTATACAAATGTTTGATATGTTCGCTGATACTCCACTGAATTTGTAGCACAGTTTAATTGCATGTGATTTTAAAGCAGGGACGTATTTAGAAGATGACTTAAATACTAAATACGACTACTTAAATTATTTGCTCAGTTTTTGAATACATTTATTTTTCAAATAAATATGTGTTCACAACAAAAAGGTCTGCTAAATTCGAAAGAAGTCGGTGGATGGTCAAAAATCGGGCATCCAATTTGGCATGGAATAACTCATATATAACCAAACTCACACTTCGCAGCGGTTACGTTCCATGCACGGAGAAAATACATTTTACTTCAAGCAAATTATATTATTTTATAACTTACAACATTTTAATCGGAGTAGTATCAAGAAATTACATACCTGCAATAAAACAAAATAGAAAAATATTATAATAATATCAAATCATATCGATAGGAAATTTTTCTTCCTTAGAATTATATAAAAGTAAATATAAAATTTGTGTAATTATTCAAATTATATAGGATGCCAAATTTTACTAAATAATGATAACTAGTTCATAATATAATCAATAATTTCAAACCAAATTTCATATTTCTCTTAGCCAAACTTTGATGGAATAAGCATCTAAAGAATAAATAGACAAATAGAACAAATCTGATGATTTAAAGCAATGTATTCTAACCATAATTACATCAATTCCCGTTACAGCTCTTCAGGCAGACAAATTAATAATTTTTAAAAATCTTCAATTATAATTTTTTATTTTTCAAACAAATAAAGCAAAAATAACACTAAAAAAATCTGTCCTGTGGCATTTGACTATTATTTCTTATGTAAAATTTTCCTCTGAATCTGCAGTCCGATGTTAAAAAATATACCAGTTTTTAAGGTATAGCTAAATTTGTATTTTTCGAGTTTTGAAAAAAAGTGAATTCGCTAAATTGCAAATTATCTTCGGAGATATTGAACCGGTTTTAAACTTATATCAATGAAACTGATGGAAATTAATAAATTGCTTATCAAAAGTTCGTGCAACACTTTTCAATCAAGCTATCAGTTCAAAAGCTATTTATCATCAAAATTATATTTATCACAATTTCAAAACAAAAAAAAAATTTTTTGCTGTAAATATCATCTTGAAAAAAATTTTTATTTCCGATTTCTTTTTTAGACATCAAGGTACGAGCGTGGTCCCAAAACTTGACTACCTAACAAAGGCAAAAAAAATTTGGGAATTTTTTTTTTTTATTTTTCTACATAATCTTTCAGCTCGATGCAATTTTTTCAGCAATATTCAATAGCTTCTATACCCTGTTTGTAGAAAGAACTGTCAAACTCCTTAAAATAGTCATCAACCTCAGACTCCACTTTTCATTATTGGCAAATCTTGTCACCGAGCCATTTTTTCAAGTTTGGAAATAGAAAATAAGCCCGAGAAAGCTAAATCTTTAATTCATTAATTTTAGCCATCGCAATGTCTTTTTCGCCATGATTTCGTCACCTAAACGCTGCAATAAATTAGCATAATATTCGCCATTCATGGTTTTTCCTTTCTGAAGATAGTCATGCGCTTTCCAAAAAAAAAAAAAAAAAAAAAAACCGACGCCATGGCCTTGCCTTCAAATCGAACCTTCTTGATCTTCGCCTACTTTGGACACCGATTCTCCCATTCCAGTCAACTGCTTTAACTGTTCCTTTGTCTCAGGTGCGAAGCGGCGGAGCCATGCCTCATTTATGGTTCTAAATTGAAAAAATTGTCTAAATTGTAAAAATCGGATTTATTGAGGTGAAACATCACCAAACCTACCAAACTCAACTGAAACATCTTCACGCAGCTGTTTCTCTCTATTGAAAGCAAGCGCGGCACCCATCTTGCGCACAGCTTTCTCATGTACAAATCTTCGAACAATATATGATGTCTAGCATTTTTTGCAATGCTAGCTCAGCAGCTTCAGCCGACGATTCTCCAACCTACTACGGTGTTCGTCATGGCAGCTCGTACAGCCTCGTTTAAACTCTGCTAACCAATATTTTGCACGAAGGAGCAGATTCCTTTAGAGCAGCATCTAGCTTGGCTTTAATATTGGTTGAGCTGAGGACATTTGAAATGGAAATATGGAATTACACAACGGTGAGCAATTTTTTCCATACTTACATATTCACTGAGATCGTTAACTTTTGATGGCTCAAATGAAAATACTAAACAAAGTGGCGCATTGAAAGTTAAAATATATTTTTTATAAGGTTGCCACTTTTCTTCAAATTTTTTTTTTCATACAACTGGCACCATCTGCGCGTCAGGTGGGCTAGTTTTGGAACCGTTCTTGTATGATCCTTTGGGAAGAAAATAAGCCCTTGGCGATCACAATTGGACTAAAAACGTAAATTTTATAAGAACTTATGAAAAAAAAAATAATTTTTTGTCTAATTTTATGATTTATTAACTATAGGATAATTTTTAGTCGTAGTTTTTTTTAATCGAACAAAACACTCAAATTTGCATCATATATTAAAATTTTTTATTGAAATCGATAAATTGGTCTTTGCCATTTAATTTTTAAAGATAATTTGATGTAAATGTTGTCCGTGACACCGTCTTAAAATGTCCATCCGGAAGGTCCAATTGTTCGTCACCTTTTCGAGCATTTTGGCCTGTATTCCACGAATTACGCGTCCTATGTTATCCTGTAAGGCTTCAATTATGACTTGACATAACCCCACAAGAAATAATCTAGAGGCGTTGAATCGCAGGATCTTGGGAGCCAACTCACAGGGTTAAATCCAGAGATAAGCTGCTCACCAAATTTACCCTCAACATATCTATTGTTTCACGAGCAGTGTGACATGTTGCACCGTTCTGATAAAACCACATGTTAACCAAGTTCAACTCAGCCAATTGGGGCAAAAAAAATTCCTTGTGGTTGAGTAACACATGCCCAATCGCTGAGAACGGCGACGAATTGACATTTTACGATCGACATTAATTAACACTGGTCGCTACGGCTGCAATATTTTCTTCAGTACGCACTCTACGCATGCGAGTCGATGGTTTTATGTCCAACAAAGTAACTTTGGTGCGAAATTTGGAGATAACAGCACGAATTGTTGATTCAGCAGGTCGATTATGACGAGCATAAAATGGTCGTATCAAACGATGCACATTTGGCACAGAGTACGAATTTTGATAATAAATTTCAACGATATGCAATCGTTGCTCGTTTGTTAGTCTTTCCATAATGAAATGGCACAGTATACTGTACACTTTTCACTCTGACAGAAGACGTTTGGACGCCATTACCAACCAGTGCTGCCAAACAGAAAAACTTAAATCTTAAAAAATCATCCTATTTTATACAGTTTAAGGTTTAAACAAATTATTAACATCAATTTATTCTGCCTTTTGTGGATACTATTAAGCTTTTATCGAATGACAAGCCGACAAAAATCGCCCATCATTGCCTCATACCAAAATCATTGACAGCGACGTTCCATGATCTATAGTTGCTGGTGAAAATTTTTATCCCTTAGATTTTTAGCGAAGAAATCCAAGTGGATGTGCAGAAAATGGATTTTCAAAGACATATTTATGTCGGTTTCGATAAAATGTTATTAATGTTAATAAAGTTGGAGGGTAAAAAATAGAAATATTGGAAAATTATACCGAAAAATTAAAAAAAATAAATTTTAAAGAGGCCCAGCTTTACACGTAGTAGTTATGGAGATTTTCTCCGGACAATCTTTTCAAACGTAATGATCGTGACGAACTCGACTGTCCCATTTGCACAAAAGGCACATGTATTTTATGCACACTATAAACCAGTTAACACGGCAACGACTTTAAAATCTGCTCAGATTTCTCAGTCATGTTGTTTGCAATTGACGTAATCCGCCAACAAGGACATTAATTCACAAGATTCGGGATTCCACGAGTCCACTCGAATCAAAGGCTTCTTTTTACTGTGGTGTAACAGAACGGGTTTTCAACTTAGTTTGCTGCTATGGATGAACTAACGCCATTCAGTTGGATCATATGGCTCACAGAATTCTTTGAACAACGCGCTTATATCATAACAGTGGCAAACATTACTACCTTTTTTTTTTTTGAATAGCAACTAGCGGAGCGCTCGTGACGAGTTCTATAACTAGTTATTTTAGCATCAGAAGTCACACAATTCCGTTCTTTCCTATGTGAACTAACAACTCCGATTTTTCCTTCGTCAGCTCTAAATCTCTTATCCAGTCATTAAATTCACATTTGGAATAGCGAACAAAAATTATAGTGAGGTCGTATCAAAGTGAAAATTTATAAATTACATCTTAACAAACATCCCCAATAGGTGATTGATTTCATACAAATACACAGCTGTAGAGGATATTCAGAACAAACGAAACTTTAATGATAATCTTTATTTGATCATTTGCAAGGTTTCAGTATAGTGAAACATCATTGAGAATCTTAATGTAAACATCAACATCTGCCTGTCAGTTTGATAATTCAAAACTCTACATTTGAGAACTCAAACAATACTACGTGCAAAGTGGTAACGCCAAATCAATCAATCAATCAATGACGTCTAATCTCAGTTTATTAATAAAGGCCTTATCTTTCTTTCCACGGCCACTGAGAACGCTTGTGTAAGAACAGGCATTGTTATTCCCCTCTCTTCGAATATCCTTTGCAGGGGAGATTGCAATATGTAATGGTAGATTTATCTTTCAAAAATCTATTGTATGAAATGATCGCTTTAAATTGCTGTCATGTTTTAGTGTTCGATGTGTCAGAGAATGGCATTCTCGCTTAGCATTGCGAAAATCGTGGTTTCGAACTCCAGAGGCTTTCTTTTTTCCATAAATTATTTCGCAGCAGGGACGTTCAGGAAATTTCAATTCCGTTTTGGTTTTAATATTGTAGATTTATTTAAAATATATTAGAAATTTGTTTTCGCTTCACATTCGCTACAACCATTCATTTCATATATCAATTCGATTTTTTTCTAAAACGAAATTAGAAACGTAAATTTTTTCTGTTTCTCTATCGATACACAATCAAACAAATTTTTAGAGTGGAGAATTTGAAACGAATTCGAGAATTTGGATTTATGCAGTTTCGTTTCCTAATTGGAGTTATATCTAAAACTAAATGTAGTTTCGTTTCTTGGCAAAAAAAAGGATTGGCACCAAACCGCTAGGGGTAAAAAATGATACAAATAATTTATTATCAGAGGCTCTCTGAAATGTTCACAGCTATTCAAAAAGATTGTGTCTGTTTTATGAATTGAAACAAATTCAAATGAAATGCAAATAAAACGTTTCGTAAATTGAATTATAATCAAAATTGTTTTCAATTCCGTTTCGAATATAACAATCAAAATCAAGGTTGTTCGTAATTCCATTTTGAGTGTATGAAACAGAAACAAAATTCAATAAAATTTTCATTCGGTTGGCGGAATTAGAATAACAATTTTTTATATAATTTTTTAAATTATTCGCACATAATAATCAGCCGATAACTTAATTTCCATGCCACCCGGGCTTATGTCATGACTTTAAAATCTTGTATGCAAAAAAGGCAAATCGAAAACGTAAACAAAAATCTTTGGCCAAGCTTATATGAATAAAAACAAAAACAACAAAAATTTTAAAAACTTTGATCTGACATCTAAGCTAGTAAAGAAATGAAAAAAAACGAACGGTCTCTGGATAGATGTCTAACACAACTTTAACTATTTTCTGGTTAGGAAAAGATTTTGCTTTACAAAGAAAAAAAAAAGTCAAGAAAAAAACTGCCGACATTGGCCAAAAGGCAAATATAGTTCACGTTTTTCCTCAAAACACAAACCATAAATGGTAAAAGAAACAAAATGCTAAAAAAAACTTAACGTTTTGATTACAAATACCGCTCGAACAACAAAGTATGGAAATTGTTAAAAGATTGCAACATTTTACATTTACGGAACGGAGTTTAAATAATCCATAAATGGATTAAAGAATTTAAATTAAAACTAAGTGCAGGCATTGAGGGCGGAATTTACCCAAAAGCGATTAGAAGCGGTTTGGACTTTACTTTTTTATTTTCAAAGTTAAAGCAAGACCGACGAGTTGTAATCTTTACAACTAAATAAGGTCATATTTTGAACAAATTATTTAAGCGAAATGTACTTGAAGTGCAAACAATATCGTCTTTCAACTCGTTGCTGAAGGACATCAAGGAATTGCCAAATTCTTGAAACATTTATTTAATGTTTCAAATATGCAACCTTTATTAGTGATTTCATCATAGCTGGAATGAATTTGTTTGTCAGCAGAACTTTTCGTTTGAATTTGGATACAAAAAAAGAGCAGAGGGAGCTAAACAAAATTACATCACACATTTTGCAGCGGAAATAACTTCGTCACTTCGTCACACGTACTATTTTTAATACGAGCATTAGAGATATTACCATACGGATTCCAAGAAAAAAACCGGCGTTCATAATGCTGCAACCGATGTGGATGTTTACCCACGTTTACGGCCAAAAACTCTTCAAAACTTTGACAAACTTAATATTTACAACAGGGGAAATAGAACAGAACAAAATAGGAGAAATCCTATTACATTCTTAATTTGACCCAGGTCAAAAGCTAATATAAAATTCCCAGAATTATTTTAATTTTTTAAGGTCGTCATCAGCAAAATGTAGGCATTCAATTTGCACAAAAACTCAGGAGAGAATTTGTCATCAACATGACAAATTCTAATACAAAGTGGGAAACAATTAGATATTTAAAAAATAGAGGTCTTAGCTGCAACTGTTATGGTATGGATTACATGTCCATTACATAATATTGATATAACGATACACAGTCTCACATAACTATTTGTTCAAGCTTGGATACATAAAAGAAGCAGACGGAGATAAAAAAACTACATCATACTTTTTGCAGCAGAAATAACTTCGTTGCTAATACGTTTTCCAGTTTTAATACGAATATTGGAGATGGTATAGATATAGATGTTATGGGAGAAAAAATTTCACAATGTTACTGCGGTCGCCTCAAACATTGAAAATGAAGAAAAGAACATTTGTTTTCATAAGAAAGGACAGAACAACGTAATTACATATTTCAATGAACAACGACTACACTGGTACGGCAAGGCGTCGACAATTATAAATTGTAAGCATTAGAATCTAGTTCCACGTACAACTACGTTCCTCTCAGCGGCAAAATTCGGTATATGATCCACAGATGTGATCTACACTGTAGACCAGGGCTTCCCAACTTATTCAAGCTCCCCAAAGGCAACTGAAAATCATCATGCCCCCCCAAAAAATAAATAATTTTTTATAAATATTTATTTATATAATAAATATTAGATACATTTGTAGGAACCTAAAATAATGTATAAAAACGACTTAAATGAATTTAATTCAAAAGCGAGATCACATGTTATTCTTGTGATTAACATTAAAAAATAATGTTAACATTAATTGAAAAAAAAAAAACAAAAATGAA
Source organism: Philornis downsi (assembly GCA_019455685.1). Classification (NCBI taxonomy): domain Eukaryota; kingdom Metazoa; phylum Arthropoda; class Insecta; order Diptera; family Muscidae; genus Philornis; species Philornis downsi. The sequence continues at coordinate 1,676,105 of JAHXMU010000724.1, read as the reverse complement.
TACAATAAAAAACAACAAACAAATTTACAAACAAAAATTAAAATAAATAAAACAAAATAACTGGTAATCTTGGGCAGGGATGAGAAAACAGTACAAAACCATAAAAGTACTAAAACAAAAACATATTCCAACATGTTGGTTATAAACAACTTGCTTGCCTTCGCGCCCCACTGAGAATCTTTCTGTGCCCCCTGCGGGGCTGTAGGGCAATATTGGGCGAAATTTATACATTAAAGAGAATACTTGCTCATACTTTAGAGCATGGGAGGAGAGTCTCAGCTCATAAGCACTTTAAGTGACTGCCTCTAAAAAGCTATTTCAGTTTATCGTCATTTCTGCCAAGAACCCATTTAAAGAGTTGTAAAATTACTTATGAAATGTAAACCATATTCTGGACTACAGAAAGGGCGAGATAGTGATGATGTTGAAGGAGTGCAAACCCGAATATGTTAGAGACAAGCAAAGACAGACAGGACAGATGAAGGAAAGACGGGATATGTGTAGAGTACCTACATTAGTTACCCATGAAAATATTACACCAATTGAAGTACAGCAACTGGTATAATCATGGGTTGGAGAATCTATCCAATCACCATATCCTTCCGTTAAGGAACGCTAATCCATTAAACATTAGGTTCTGTTCAGATGGTGTATAAATATAAAGCGTTTATGGTTACTGAAGACGAGAATATCTCCCATATTTTTTCACCTAATGCAAGTAATTTTGTGTTTTTAGACCCCAACTTTCAATATAAAATTCAAGCTCAGTCAAATAGTAAGCTGCACATACGTTGAATTAGGTTTTTAAAAGATATCTATTTATAGGTACATTTTTATATACGCACATATAGTCAACGACATGTGTCTGTTTGTTTCCTATAATATCTTTAGTGCCACAATGACGCATTAGTCACTTCATATTCATTAGCCATTATTGTACGAGGGGTGGTGATACAATAATTTCACCAAATAGGTCTGTCGACCAACGAGGTGATGATGAGTGTTTCTTTTGACATCTGTAATATAATTCACATCGCTCACTTTTATTCACTGATGTACAGGATGGTGCAACAATTGTGCTACAATAAGAAATTCAAAAAACTTTTTTTTTTAATCGATGTATTTAATTTATTTTTGTTTTTATTGTATAGGAAATCAAATGTTATTTTATACGATATAACTAATTGGTTTTGCGGACAAATGACCTCTATGCTCATTCACGCATTTACGACATCTGATCAGAAAATTATTCATTGCAGCCTGGAAGTTATAAAGTCGGGATCGTCTCAATTATTGTTTTAATGGATTGCTTGAATTCAGTCAAATTCCTTAGTTTTATTTCGTACACCTCTTGCCTCACATAACCCCATAAAAAAAAATCTGGTGCACTCAGGTTAGGTGATCTTGAGGGTCAATGGAAAATGGAGTTTGTGTATATTAATTTGTTTGGGAATTTTTATTGGAGCTCTGCCATAACCGTTCTGGCTATTTGTGCAGTCACTCAATTTTGCTGGAACCAAACTCAGTTCAAACGGATATGTCTTCGATGCAGTTCTTTGTAAAAAACTCCTTCAGCATCTTTAAATATCGGTAAAAAGGTTATTACGTTTTGTGTTTGTAGCGCGATTCGTGTGCCATCCTGTACAAAGTTATTGATAGGACGTCCAAGAGAGGATGTTGGAATTGGTCCATCGTATGGCAGCGAATAAACGAAAAGCGAAACTGTTGACGCTGTAGGCATCTCACGTGACGAATGAGAAACATATTAGAAGAGAATTTGGATATAAGGAAGCTTAATTTCAACGTTAACAGTGATTATGTTAAGAAACAATTTAAATATTCCCTGAAAACGTGATGTTCTCTCATCCAAATTGAATACTTTTGGGACATTTCTCTTACAAGTAAGTAATGGGAAAGTTAATAGGGATCATATAGGGTTTTAAACAAGTTTGCTGCTGAAATATAACTACTTTCTAAGGTCGTTTCACACATATCTAAACAGCTTTAAAAGCAGTCTTAATGTTATTTTCTACCAATGACAGTTTATATTCATCGACATTCTGGTGCTTCCTCCTATTTTTAATTTTTTTTTTTCACATTGAATTCTATTTCATTACATTAGCTATGAAATTGCGTGTGAAACTGCAGTTTCAGTTTTTATTTCAGTTTTTCCGCATCTAATTTATTCACCTTGAACTTTTTTCTTCGCTGTTTGATGCGCGCAAAACGAAAAGAATGCGTTTGAAATGAAAAGTGCTAACTGACTTTTTCTTGACGAGATTCCGTCATATCACGGTGAACTAAAACAGCAAAGTCAGTTTTCACTCCGTTTCCGTTCACATCGAGATTAGGCTTAAACGTTTTATTTAATATTACCACCACTGATGTAGGCATATCTTGCTAATGTTGTCAGTAATTAATTGTTTGTTAGACTTTTGAACAGGGTCGCAACGTGTTTATGAAGGGGGGGAGAGAGAAATACAGACAGGTGGAACTGTGCAGATAAGACCACAAAATGCCAGCACAAAGTTTGTGTTTTTGGGTTGGCTCTTTTCCGTTTTGCCATCAAGAAAGTTTTCATGAGTTTTGTTATGCTTCCGTGGTCGTAATCCATGATCTTGACATTTGGAATGAAATGTTACTCAAATATGGTTTCATTTGGCCACAGCCATCCACAGCCACACTAAATAAGTGTTAAACGCAATTATTTAGTTCACTGATGTTGTTTGATTAGACAAAATACAATCGGATGGCGTAATAAGTTATGGCATTTGAGGTTAACTAAAATGATGAAGTAATTTCAAGTTATTAACATTTTGACAAATAACACAAAGGGAAATGGGTTGTTAACAAATTATGGCAGCCACTTAAGAAACAATTAATAGTAGTTAAAAGCTGAACAAAAAATATCTAAGATAAGGAGAGATAAGTTAATTTAACATTACAGCGATGGTATGGAAACTGTGATTGGCCATTATAATATAATTTAGCTAAATGTTAACATTAATACATCCACCAAGGGTTATCCATTTAGTGCTTTCACAGCCACCGGTCTGGCAAGTCTGTCAGCTGTTAAATACCTGAGATCTGAAGTGTTGTTTGTTTAATGAAAAGTTTGCTTTTTATATTACTATAACGAACTTGGAACTTTTAAAAGTGTAGCGGATAATCCGAATTTCAATTCAGAAGATCAATTGAAGATCATCAACTGAACGATATGTGGTTTCAACAAGACGGTGTCACAAGCCGCACAACACGTCCGATTTTGGTTTAATTTCATGAGAAGTTTCCATAATGCGTAATTTCACGTTTTGGCGATGTCAACTGGGGCTACGTCGAAGACCGTGTTTACACGGATAATCCCTAAAAGTTGGAACATTTGGAATTTTTATTTTAAATAAAAATTTCATCGAAATCATAGCGTTATGTGTGTTTTATTTAACTTTACTTTTGAAGCCGAAAAATAAATAACCCGGTAGGTTTGCAAATAAAACAAACAGGTGGCACATTTCAAGGTAACAACTATGTCATCGTCGATAGAGCTCTTAAATATTTACAAATTTTTAAACATTTTTTTTATGACATTGAAAATGTATATATTTATCAGCTGAATTTGGACATGGTCATACAACCATTACAGAAAATAGGGTGTTAATAACGATGGACATTTAGCACATAATAAAAAAATGTAATATCAAAGTATTTTCTATCATTGTAAGAAATATATGAATATTATTTAATCTCAAACAGAAATATGGTTATCATTTTTAAGCCACTGCACAGAACCGATATGCTTGAACGTGCCAAATTCGCCCAAAAATATGCAAACCCGCTATTTTCGAATTTATTATCAGAAATATGAAATTCAAGATAGCGCAAACACAGACCTGTTATTTCTGTTTAAGCCAAACTGCAAAAATTCCAAAAGAATTGTGATGTTTCCTGACAACAGAATAATTGGCACGGCGGATATGCTTATTAGAAATACTTTTATAACCCAGACAAAACAAACACTTTTCGAAACTAAATGCAAATTCTGAAATCAACCCAAGAAAAAGCAAGGATCATTAAGACTTTTATTGAGAAAAGTCTTCCTTTAAGAATTATTTGTGATTTACTGCTTCGAAAATATTTGTTATTTTCGATTTTTATAATACCGTTCAGAAATAACAATTATTGTTTATTTATATTTTTCCAAACACTGTTTACACATTCAAGACATTAAAAAAACTCAGCCTTTTAAATTAAAATTAAAAATTAAAATCCGCCCAAGACTTTTACAATTCCTGATGAAATATCTTTGTCGTGGTTATAAATAAAAGAATTTTGGTTTAGAAAATACTCCAATTATTCCAAGTTTTAATGATTCCAAATTAACTGCGATAGTATTCTCCGTAACAACAGAGACAACTACAACAATAATTTTACCCATATTTACACTGTGCGGCAGAAAATCAATTTTTTAAATGTCACTGACCGTTTACGGTGATTCTTATAGCTTATTAGAATAAATAAATTGGAGTCCGTGACGTATTTGGAATGATTTCTGCAATAGTTTAATTACTATGCAAAATCACACTTGTGCTCCAGCTTTTGTATGATATCTTAACCGCTATAGAATCCTTCCTTCTAAACCGGCCATAGTTTCATTATAATCCCAATATACTTGTATATTTTCGTATATCTGCGTATTTTTCAGCCTCCCATTCCCTTCGGCCAAATGTACTGAAACTTTGCTAAATTGATTTATATTTGACCATTTTCAGTTGATCAATCTAAATGTGTCTTAACTTTTGTTAATTCCACAAAATGTATCTTCGGCCGGCGAGCGGAACGCGAATAGCACAGTTTATTCGTTTCTAACGAATTTGATCGAGTATAAATTCATGTCAACAATCCAGCACAAAAAAAGAAAAAATTTGGAGTACTCCAAAAGAGAGAACATTTTCTTTAGTGACAAAGTAGCAACATATGCTGATTCTATATATATTCCAGCAGAAGTGCTTCCAAATTGCTTCTAAGACTGGTTATTTATCAGCACATCAAAAAATGCAGTCAGTACATCATAAAGCTCATACACGGCCGAACTTATGGCTCCAATACAAATTTGAGTCTTTCTAGTTGTTTATTGATAATTTAGGTAGTTTTCATAGGGTAATCAACCAACATATAATAATCTGATTTTTGCAAAATATATTGAATGAATTTCAACACTAAAAATAATCACATAGAGAGAGTAACACAGATAGAGAATAACACAAATTTGAAAAAAAAAAATTGACGACGTCATTTTCAGAGATATTCGCTTTCAAATCAAATATCACACAAAATAAACTTTGCTCTTGTCTAAAAAAAGGCGGACTCTCTACCTGTCTACTGGGACCATAAGAGTCGTTGTATTAATATTTTTTTTTAGAAAATTATAAACTACTTGCCAATATTCCAGTGATCATACTTCGGCGGCAGGTTCAAAATCAGAGTACGCATTTACACACCCAGGGTTACCCATGACTCACTCATGGGTTAACCCTGAGAGTGTGGAGTGTAAATTTCCACATTCCTCGTGAGGAATATGAAGCTAACGTGGATAAATACAAATGATGATCGGTAGATCAAGGTTTAATGCTTGCTTGATTTCATATCACCAATTGGTAGAGAACATTCAAAAATATTATTTATGGTAAATCACAGTAGGATTCTACGGCTAAAAATGACAATTAAAAAAAAAAAAAAAAAAACGACAAATGCACCAGCTATTAAACCCACATCAAAACTTTCCAAATTACAAAATAACTTCAAAACACGCAGCATTTCAAAATACCTCCAGTTTCTGACCAATTTTCCCCCATTAAAATGATTTCGTTGCATTTCAAATCCCATATTGATACTATGTCTTTCGTAAAACAAAACCTATTATTCAGCTTAATAGAAATATATTTCATTACTAGCCTATTATATGACAACATTAAGTCATTATTAATGACTGTTTGAGCCCTTCAGACTACAAAATTTCACTCATTTCATAACAAGTTTTTCTTTCCTACCCATCGTTTCTTTCATTGCAAACCAAATTTATCTGTGAACCGTAAATTTCTCAAGACCGAAGGGGGAGTTTTACTTTTCATAATTATGTTGAGCATAAACAAACAACGTGTTGCAATTTCCCCTAAATTCGTATGCATTCATTCAATAAACTCATTGGCAACAATGTTGCATGCCTTTACACGTCGATGATTAGAATAATTGCCCCGCGGAATGGTTGTAAAATTGTTTCGTTTGCGAATCTTTTCGTAGCGTTGATTGCAATTAAAACGAGTTTTGTAAGGAAAATATTTGCTAGCAAATAAAAACATGTTTAATGTAAATTTCACAATAATTTCTTCACAGACATTTAGTTTTATTAATTGTACATCTCAAAGCAAAATTTCTAAAAAGAAGAAAATGATGCTTTGTTAAGAGAAAAGGAGATAAAACTTGCAAAGTGTAATACCACATTACTACACTGAGCTGGGTGTAATTAACCGATTTGTTTCGATGTTTTTGCAATACAAGTTATATTGATGAGATGTTTAGAACGCATTGCTATTTAATAAAGGGAAGGTAGATGCAATGAATCGATAAATCAATGAATCCCTAAACCAATGAACTACTTAACTTTAAAAATACAGTTTAACTAAAGACCTCCACGAATCCATGTACGAGTGTGTTCAAAGAACAGGTGAATTTTCATTTTTCTCAAAAAATATTTATTTATTAATCAATTTCTATTTTATCTCCTTTAAAATAGTCCCCCTCAGATGTAATACACTTGTGCCAGCGTTTTTCCAATCCTAGAAGCAGTTTTGATATGCACTTTTTGGTATGTCTTTGAGCTTTCTCAGCGATTCGGTTTTTATCTCCTCAATCGTCTCCTCAAAACGCCGCCTTTTCAATCTTGGGAACAGGAAAAAGTCGCACAGGGTCAAATCTGCAGAATACGGTGGCTGAGGCATGACAACGGTGTTGTTTTTGGCCAAATAATCTCTCACAAGCAAAGATGAGTGAGCAGGTGCTTTATCATGATGCAAAAGACATGAATTTTTTCTTCCACAATCCCGGGCGTTTTTTCGTACTGTTTCACGCAAGCGACGTATAACTTTAAGGTAATACTCCTTATTTACCGTACGACTTTGTGATAAGAACTCCTGATGCACTACGCCATGACAGTCGAAGAAAACAGTGAGCAAAACGTTGACGTTTGATCGAACTTGGAGTGCTTTTTTTGCTCTTGGCTCCCCTGGACTCTTCCATTGGACGATTGGGCTTTGGTTTCGATGTCATAACTATATACCCATAATTTGTCACCAGTTATGACCCCTTTAACCCTTTCAATCAAATCTGGATCATCATTGAAGTCATTCAACAACCCCTGAGCGATGCTCATGCGGCGTTGGTTTTGGTCAAAATTCAGCAATTTTGGAACAAACTTCGCTGCCACACGCTTCATGCCCAAAATTTCCGAAAAGATTGCATAACATAAGCCAACCGATATGCCGACATCCTCAGCAACTTCTCTAGTTGTGATTTGACAATTCTCCATAACAAATTTCTTCACTTTCTCAACATTTTCATCGGTTGCTGATGTGCTGGGGCGTCCAGATCGAACGTCGTCATTTACATCTTCTCGACTTTCTGTGAAAAACTTGTACCGCTTGTAAACATTTTTTTAACTCAGATTAGTCCCACGGTACGCCACTGTTAACATTTCAAGTGTTTTTGAGCACTTAGTTCCATTTTTTACACAAAATTTGATGAAACTTCTTTGATCCATTTATTTCGATAGCAAAAAATCGCCCAACACGCCAAACACTTGTCTTATTTATGCCTCTCACAAATAAACTAAACATGCTATATGGATAAAACCGACAACATATCTTGGAGACGAGCGTACCAACATAAAAAAAATAATAATCGAAAGTCGAATGTACGTAGACCGCGAAATTTGAAAATTCACCTTATTTATTGAACACGCCTCGTACGTATGGCTACCTATAAATCTATGAATTTATCAATCTATGAATCTATGCATTTATAAATCTATGAATCAATGAATTTATTGACCTAAGCAGATATGAATCTATAAATCTGTGAATTTGTGAAACATAAATTGAATAAAGTTAGGAATTTATGAAGGAATAAACCTCTGAATCCACGAGTATTGCAAAGAATAAACCTTTACATCTATGGCTCTACGAATCTATTCATGAATCTATGAATTTATAAATCTATGAATCTATGAATATATGAACCTATGAATCTGTAAATGTATGAATCTATGAATCTGTGAATCTATGAAGCTATGAATCTATGAATCTATAAATTTGCGAAACATGAATTGGATGAAGTTAGGAATTTATGAACGAATAAACCTGTGAATCCACGAGTATTGCAAAGAATAAACCTTTACATCTATGGCTCTACGAATCTATTCATGAATCTATGAATCTATGACTCTATGAATCTATTAATCTATGAATCTTTGACTCTATCTGTGAATCTATGAATCCGTGAATTTGTGAAACATAAATTGAATGAAGTTAGGAATTTATGAACGAATAAACCAGTGAATCCAAGAGTCTTACAAAGAATAAACCTCTACATCTATGACTCTACAAACCTATTCACAAATCTATGAATCTGTGACTCTATGAATTTATAAATTTGTGAATCTATGAATTTATAAATCTATGAATCTATGATTATATGAAGCTATTCATCTATGAATCTGTGAATTTGTGAAACATGACTGGAATGAAGTTAGGAATTTATGAACAAATTAAAAATTAGAAAGAATAAAGATTGCTGGTAAATTCATTAACATATTAATGGGACCACATCCTATTCGTGTAATTACTTCTTCCATTAGGAGCTCTACTAGTTAGTCATGGCGTTTATTTTACTTTCCCATTCATTGCTTTTACTTCCATCAATTTGACTCCATTTCCATTTGCTTCCTTTTGTTTCATGCTCGGTTATTAATCATTCATATTTTCCTTGTTTTTTTTTTCTCTATGTACCATTTTCATCAGGTTTTATACATCTTTTGTAGCTCTTTGAATTTTTCCTATTGTTATTGGCCGCTTTTATAGCCTTTTCCTACTTAGCTGTTTGCACAGCTGCTTTTTTCGCATTTCAAATACTTTTTGCGGAAATTGTCATTTGTTGTATTGAAAGGATGTTGTGAGATTGTATGATAAACCTGACTGCTTCGTGGAAAGGAAAATGGGTATTTCCATCTGATGATGATTATTTTTCACTTTCACGCAATACACATGGCGAGATGTGACCCCCTTCTAGTCACTGGCTGTTGGTCCAGATACTGCTGGTTGTCATTGAAAAAGCCAGCTGAGAAAGATAACCTATGGTAGCGGTAGTTATAGAGAAAATATAGAACACACAATATGGTGCTAGCAAATGAAAGGAGGACAAAGCTTACTTTGTATTGCATTGAAGTTAAGTTCTTCGACGCACCTTTTCCCCCATTTGTCGTTAGAAGTGATATCACCGTTTTTTCTTCCTCAGCATATTCAGGAAGTTCCATGGTTGACTGGAGCATATTAAAAACTCGTAATCACAAAATGCCATTACATAAACTTAAAGCCAACAGCATTAAGACCTGAATATCAATAAAAAAAATTAATTTAATCGCGATCAAAGACTCATATGGAAACAAGCAAACTGAACTCGTATCGAGAAATTTCCATCTTCATCATAAAAATCACCATAACAATTTGTATTCAATGGATGGGGGGAAATGAAAAAAGGAAAATGTATAAACAAAATCGTCGATAATACAGTTTTGATAAGAGACAACGTCGTGCTTCACGCTGAGCGTTTATTATGGCATTTGCTGTAATAATTACACGAAAGATATAACGTTAAAAGTGAATGTCTTTGAAAGGCGGCAAGCGTCCGATTGTGTAGGAGCTTGAGGGAGCGAGAGATAGAGTGGCCAGCAAATAACATGAAAAACATCAGTAAAATCAACACAAAACAAACATTTAATAATAGCAATAAAAACGCTAGACCACCTAGCAGCTTTAGTTAGCTAGCTCAGCGATGGAAATTTCTTTAATGCGAATTCGAATATAAAGACATAATAAATGATCGCAATTAAAAGTGTTGAAGAAAATCTGCACAAATTGTTTAACAAACTGGCATTTGACAAGCAAAGTAAAAAATGCGATGAAAATAATTAATGAAAATCTATAATTATGTGCCATTTTTTATGTGGATTAAAAACAAAGGCGATGACAGATAAGAATTAAAAAAATTTAGATCAACACATGACAGGCAGTCAACAAAAATTATTGCACAGCAATATGGATTTATGGATATAAAGTTTAATACGTACTGGTGCATAGATTAACAGTTTTATAGATTTATAGACTAAGGCAACCCAGTTCTACATTTCGACTCGATATGAAGTCACTTGTTTTCGAAAATCTACTTTCAAAATAGAAGCATTTATTCACGAACAAGATGATGAATAAAAATATATAAAGTAATGGGTTTTCCCAATAGGTCAAGTCGATGTTGACAGTCTGTGGTGGTCATATTGTTTTGAAGGCGTCTGTCAAATTCTTTGTTTGTTATTTATTCACTGATGTCAAACCATCAAGTTACGCGGTTGAGCAGCACTGGAAAATGATAAAACTTTATTACCAAAAATAGTGTTCATTAGCGCAAACGTTGCCCGCGTTACGCTAGTTTTATAGCGGTTGCTCTTCAAAGTCGACTCTCCCACGTTTGTTCGCCAAACTCGAGACGACCGGTTCGATAAACAATCAGCCAACAGCCATTCATCAAAGAAACGCCAGATTAGTCCAGAACATGACCACTATCAGTGAAAGTGTGCAGAAGAATCTGAAGCAGTTGATTCTTCACGCAATCTCCAAACGGACTTGGCAAATTTTGACTCGAGACTTGAGTCTGTATCTATACAAGATCCAGCTGATCCAGAAGCATAAAACTAATGATCATAGACAATGCTGTTTGTTGGCTAAACAAACTTCGGATCGTTTAGAAAAGGACGCCAGTGTTAGCCGAAAAATCATTTTTAGCGCGGTTCGTATTTTTTGAATAAATGTTGTCTCGAAGATATGTTGACGGTTTTATCCATATAGCATGTCTAATTTGTTTGTGAGAGACATAAAGGGATCAAGTTGCAAGGGAAGTTGCAATTTTGGGAGTAGTTTTAGATAGCAAACTAAGTTTTAACTACCATGTGGATAATGTAATCCGACGTTTAAATTATTCACTGTGAAGTTTTTATAACATTGATTTTGTGTTGCCCAGATCGATTAAGGATAAATTGGTTCATGCTTATATCATGGCTAGTATTCTACATTGTTTAGAGTTATATGGTGGCGCTAATAAACAAAATAGGAGGAAAATTCAGATGGCGTTTAATAGAGTTATGAGATATTTGTATTCAATGAGGCGTCATGTTCATATAACACCGTATGTTAAGTGTTTCTTGGGCTGTAGTTTTAAAAATTATATTCATTTGAGGTCTTTGTTGTTATTTTTATAAAGTTGTTCGACTGTGTAGTCCTCAATTTCTTTTTAATTCGTTTAGCAGCTCGCTATTTCTAAAATAACCACACTCATAGTCATGCTTTTGTAGTAAGAGTAGCTCGAATTTACAATTTACTACCAAGCCATTTAAAAAGTTTTAAATTCTGTTTTAAGTCCTGATTTCTACAACACTTTCAGACTTTACTGTAAAATTTTGTGGTCAATTAAATTGTGAGCAGCCTTTATTACCGATTATCTTATATTTCCAGATTATACATCGATTAACTTCTAAAATTTGGCATTTGAATTAGTTTTTCTATACTTTTTTTGTGTTTAATAGTCACACTTTGTTTAAAATCATATTATATTTTTATAAAATTTATATTTAATTTTTATTACGTGCTTTTTTAGCTTATAATATTGAGCAGATTAAACCTAATAGATGAATTTTTCTATATTGTAATTTACTATAAATAATGCCCCGCACATATCTTGTTTTATTCCATTTTAATATAAAACTTGCCCGTTTGGAAAACCCTCTCTTGTCAAATCTATAAAAAAAACACTCATACTATTCCAATAAAAAAAAACTGAAATAAAGTGTCAATTTTAAAACGTCTTCTGACACCACAGTTAATTTGGTGTACGCACTTCTGTACACTAACGTTAGTACGTGATCATTATCAATTTCTTTAAAATTATCTACGACACATAAAAACATATTTTTAAAAACGATTAATTTCAAATTGAATCGAAAACCAGAACAGTAGTGATAGTTCCGTGTGTTGAATGATTCATAGGCTCGTAAAATCAAAAGTTTAAAGACGCACAGATTCAAACATTCATAGCTTTATTTAGATTTGAATTTTAGATTTTTTTGGCTTCACAGAGTCATTAATTGAATGACGCTTAAGTTCACATATTCTAAGATTCATACATTCATAGCGTTAATAACTCCGATGATTCATGAACTCAGATTTTCAATTTTTATATCCATTGATTCAGTTGAACTTAGATTCTTGACTTTTTGCCAATTCATTATATTTTGGAAATTTGAAGGACCATACTTAAAGTACGTTATATTAAAGATTTACAGGTTTAGAATAGGTTTATTATAGGCATAAAAGCCTTTATTCAAATATTGTGTATAAAAAGTAAACATTTTTCTAATAAATCTACTACGAGATTATCATTTTTATTGAACGTCTCCTCTTCTGTGAAAATAGTTTTAGCAAAACATTTACAAAAAAGTTGGAACAAATTTTCAATTTGTTGCCCCTTCTACTCAAATTATAAGAAATGTATCCTTATTCTACTTCAAGATGCTATGAACTTTCGACTAGTATATTTTATTTCCGGAGAATTAAATGTATTATATGAGTGTAATTTGTCTAAATATATATTCTAGAAAGATCATCATAGCCGCTCCCAGAACATTCAAGTATGATATTGTGTGTAATCTCCTTTCCTCTTTATCTGTGGGTGGGACTTTTCTAGAATTACGTTTACGACAGTGAGTTATGTTTGTTCCTCTCACTCCCATTATATAGTCTATTGTTATCTCCTTTTCAGTTGTTATGTAAGTAAGAACATTCTAGAATTAAATCTATGATATACAACACTATTCTGTAAATATGTTTGTCTTTGTCGCACCTATTATGTAAATATGTGTTCTCTCTGAAAGATTGTAGCATTTTCTATAGAATAAGTAATTTTAGTATAAATAGAGCAACTTTGTATTTGGAATTTTAATTGTTTTCCCATATATTTTGCAATGAATTATTGTCAATTGTTCTGGTTATGAAATATATCATTCACGATTTGTTTAAAATTTCTCGACAGGTTAGTTAAACATTTTAATAATGAGTTTTATTATTCAGTATAACAATTCTTGTTTGCTTTAATTGTACATCACAGAAAAAACAGTGTTGAAAAATGTGAAAATATGACAACAACAAAAAACGGTTTATTGCCCGATAGTTAAAATGCTCATGATGATTAAATTTCTTATGAAATTTTCTATAAGAACTAGAACACTCAATATCAAAATGATCTTTTACAATGAATTTTGCATATGTTGAAACTTTTGAATGCTCTGAATATATGGATATTTAAAATATTTTTAATACATGGATATTTTAGATATTGTGAATATATCTAAAATATATCTATTTTTAATTGTTCAAGTATTTTGAATTTTTGGAAATTTTCGATCAATTTTAATTTTTTTGATATTATACTGATTGTTTTGATAAATATCGGAGTTTTTCCTACTAGAATATTTTGATCACATTATATAGTTTGAATATCTTCATTATTTTAATTATTATATGAAAACCAGACGACTTGACTTATAGATGGCGCCAGTAGTTGGAAAAAAATATTTTAATGGAAACTGGTAACCGCATAAAGCATATGTTTTAAGTTTTAAGGCACCACGTTGTTTAGTATTTTTGTTTAAACGATCTCAGTAAATTTGTAAACATGAAAAAAAATTGGTCATATTAGACTATAAGATATAAAATATTGGGTAGCAGAATTTAAACGAGGCCGTACGAGCTGACAAGACGAACATCGTAGTGGTGGTCTCCACGCCAGACATGGTTAAGAAAATGGGTGATCGTCGGCTAAAAGTGCGTGAGGTAACTGAAAAACGAGCGCGCGTTTGCTTTCAATAGAGCAAAAGCAGCGTCGTGAAGATGTTGCAGTAGAGTTAGGTGAGTTTGGCGATTTTTCACCGCAATAAAGCCGAATTTTTGCATCGATTTATAGCCATGGATGAGACATGGGTCTACCACTTCACACCTGAGACAAAGGAACAGTGTAAGCAGTGGACTGGAATGCGAGAATCGTTTCCAAAGAAGGCGAAGACGGTTCCCCCTGCAGACAAGGTAATGGCGTCTGTTTTATGCAGCGTTTAAGTGAAGAAATTATGAAAAAAGGCGGCATTTGGCGACAAAGACAATACAATGGTCGAAAGTAATGAATTAAAGAAAAAATTTTTTTAAAAATCATGCATCTTATTCGCCACTTGGCCCGATGGTAAGAGATTTGCCAATAATGATGGGGCAGAGTCTGCGGTTTATTGATAATTTAAGGAGTTTGACAGTTCTTACTATAAACCAGGCATAGCAGCTATCGAATATCGCTGGAAAAAGTGTATCGAGCTAAAAGGAAACTACGTTGAAAAATAACGAAAATTTTTCCCAATTTTTTTGTTAGGTCGACTAGTTTTGGGACTGTCCTCGTAGATATTGGATAGTTTGGTCTTTTGAGTATAATGGCTATTTCGAAAATTTTGATTATTTTGAATATTTACTAGTGTATATATTGGATTCAAAAGTTTTTAATGTTTTATTTATATTGATTGTTTGCAATATTTATTATTTCGAACACTGTGTATACTTTGTTTTCAATGTTTTCAACATTTTTCGAATATAATTAAATTCGATTTGGTTTAAAATACTCAAAATACTTTCAGTTGTTGTAAACATTTTAGTTTTTCTCGACTTCGGGTTAGAAATTAATTTAAAAGCGCATCAGACGCTTAATTTTGATATATATTCGAAACAAATATTCGTTCTAGGTTTTTAAATACTGACACCTTGTCTGAACTTTCATCTTATTCCTTTTTGGAATCAGAAATGTCTGCTGGAGATTTGGGAAATGAAATGCTTTGAATATGTTTTTTTCTGAATTTCAGACATTTAGGCTCACAGAAAGGTCACAACAACTTCAATATTTTGTTTGTTACTTTAATCAGATATTCCAAATAAAAACCCAAAATTAAAAATTTGTGCAAACCAGAAACGGAAACAAAAAGCTTTTTCAGTTTTACTTTATTTCAATGATATTCCTGATTTCGATCAAAATTAACTTCACAACTTCAACATTTTGAGTATTTTGAATATTTTGATTCCAAAATGCCAGTTTATTTCACAGTCAAGCCAGCTTCAGTGGTTATAAAAACATTTCCTTTTATGCGTCGTATTATTTTCAATGCATTTCAAACCATCGATAATCAATTTTAATTGCGCTGGTCAATAAGCACTCAAACAAAAACTTAAAGGTTTGAATGTTAGTCCTGGCACCCACCAACCGTTTCGACTTTCAGATAAACAAAAAAACCATGATAAATTATTCAAAATCAATATAATATATAATAATATGCGTATTTTAGTGGAAATTCTATCAGTTTACATGAAATACATGGCCACATTCCCAGGTTTATGTAATAAACAATTTTCCATTAAATTTTTGCCTGCAGTTGCCATAAATCATACAAAATAATAGATTAAAATATTCATTCCATGAACTCAAAACTTACTTTGTCTGTCCGTTCATAATTCATGGGGTACTTTGAGGAAACTTTGTGAACCACCGGTACGGGAGGATAATCAAACGCCGACTGCATTATATGAGCCGGTGCTGTAAGTGGAGTTTGCAGGGGCGTTGATGATCCTGCCAACTGTGAGAGGCTGCTACTGTGGACCAGAGGCGTTATACGTCTCACTGAGTTACTGCTGCTATACATCGTTGTTGCTCTGGTGTTATCGTCGGGTTTCCAATGTAAAAACAATAAACTTTTCACAGATTTATTTGTTTTATTATTTTTGTTGTTGTTGTTGCTTTTTCACATTTGGCTTTCTTTTTTGCATAAATTTTAATTATAATTAATTTTCTTTCACATTTTCACCGATTTTGCTTTGTTTAGTAGGTGGGAACGTTACGGAATTAGGTCTAAGTAGAGACAGTGACTGTAATCTGTTGTCGAACATTATTGTTGTTGATTCGGTTTTGGGGATTTAGTGGTGATATTGAAACGGAAATGATTTAATACAAATGAGAGCATTTTTACATTTTGTTTTTGTTAAAAATAAAAAAAGTAAAAAACGCTTGGAACAGTAAAGGAAACAAAGAACCCGCTGTGCAAATGAAATACTAATTGCTTAAAGGGTGATATATATGAGTATGATAGGAATTAACAGAACGAAAATGGGTGACAAATAATTATTCAAAATTTTAGAAACTATACCATATTTTTTGCAGTTATTGCTAGTATTTGATATCCTGATTATTTTGATTTAAATGTATGGCATACGAGTATATCAAATGTTTTAAATATTTTCAAAATTCCTAAATATTTCTTTATTTATTTTTAATTACTTTTAAATATTTTAATTATATGATTTTTGATTTTATTCGCTGATTTTTAGTGTAATGTTATCGCTTTCAATCTTATTTAAATATTATATGAAAATTTCTGATATTTTGAGCATATCAAATATTTGTAATATTCGTTTTTGAATTTACAATCGATTTTCAATGTAATATGTTCTTAGTTCTTAATCTTAATCCAGTTCAAGCTCATTTTTCTATTAGCAATTATTTATTGTTGCTACTAAAATATAATTCAAAAATTTACGTAATGGTAGTGGCCAAAATACCATCTTCATCGCCCTTAGCCATTTGTGCTTTCTGGAACATCATCGCCACCTTAAGGGTCTATAACTTCTCAAATCCATTGAGAAGTTTTGCCCACCGGTACGTGGGCCCCTCATTGAAAAAATCTTCGTACCAGTGGGCAAAACTTCTCAATTGTTTTGTGAAGTTATAGACTCTTAAGGTCTATAACTGTTCGGGAAAGAAAGGTAAAGTTTACCATAATTTCGACTACATCGTCGTTCGTACAGTAGCCGAGCCACTCAAGAAACTATCCTAGACACTTAAAGAACAATCTGTTATAATTCAAGCACAATTAAGTGGTCTCGGTAGAATCTTATACAATAACCACAGATTTTCAGACACGAAAGTTTGAAATATGCAATAAATGCAAAATGTGGCATCTATTATAGTCCACGCAAAAATGTTTATAGAAATTTGACGACTACTTTTGCTAGATCACATCCCCTACGACATCCACATTTAGTATTTTTTAAAATTCGAAAATTCATAATTTCACTTGTTTGTCAAAAACAATTTTTAGATTAATAAACCTATTCCCAAATCCTGGAATAACTTAACAAATAATATTTACCGGAGTTTGAAAGAATTTTCCCTTTCGAAAATTTGTGTTTCATATAATTCTCCATTGCGAATTTTTAAAAATAATGAAAAATAAATACTGTAATGGACGTGTGCCATTGCAAATATTCAATTCCTGAAATAGAAGAATAAGAGATGACAGAATTAAATCTTATCCCATATTCGAAAAATATACCATATATTCTTTTACGGCTTTTATAAATGACTATAATATTAGGAAGGTGTCTATTTATAACGTTTTCCCATTTTGAAAATTATTTACAGTCTTCTGCCATGAAGATTCATTAAAAAGATTGAGTGCCTGCGGATATACTTAGAAGTTGTGGCCCATGAATACAAAATAAGGATTGCCTCTATATTTAAAAACATTTGTTTTTACCACGAGCGTATCGAAAAAGCCTCGTACACAGAAAAGCAGAATCAAAATTTCAGTCTGGTGAAATGACTTACATGTAGCTTCACCCAATGTCTTCTTCCGATCGTGCAAAGTGTTCAGAGATCGCTAGAATTTAACCTATCATTTAAAGACATGAATCTGGAATGTACCAGAAAGTGTGACTAGATATATTCCAATTACAACCATCGGCTACGATACGACAAAATATTAGGCTAAGTTTCCAGAGATTTCATAAAGATTTGTGACAGATATTACATCTACCAGCGGGTCAGCCAGCCAGCCTCTCGGATATCGTCCAATCGACATAAAAATTATAATACGTGAAATTTCAAACGCTTTTTTCTGGATGTTGCAGTTTTGCCATATTGAACAATATATTTCTTTATTTCTTCGGGTGAAGGTATAACAAAACAGCCACCTATCGGACACAGTGTGAAAATAAAATTGACACTCGGCTTATAAAATTCTTACTTCAAATATGCAGAGCAAATCGCGCTAATGTAAATCTCATATTTGTTTGACATTTACAAACATGAAAAAAATTTTGTATACGAATAAATGCGTTGAATTTCGGAATAATTTAAATATTTTGTACATTTGTGAGAATTTAAACAAATTAAAACTTTTTGCATACAATATTTTGGAAAATTGAAAAATTGGTTTTTAATATTTAAATTTTAAATATTTCGACTATATTAATAATATTTTAAGAATCTTGAATATTTTAATTATTTTGTCGACTTCAAACATCTTGGACAATTAAAATAGTTTCAGTGTTCTGGATTTTTTGAATATGTTGAATGTTTTTAATATTTTGTATATTTTTTTCTTTTATATTTTGGATATTTCAAACATTTTTCCATTTGGAATATTTAGTGTATTTGATATTTATATAATTCAATTGTTAATGTTTAGTTCGGTCGGTATAGTAGAATTTTGTTTTTGTTTTTACGAAGAACGCGTAAAAATAATTAAAACTTACTACAAAAGTGGTGATTCAAACGTGATTCAATACAACCGTTCAATACAAATATTGCTTGAGGTGTTTCCATGATGCGTAATTCCACGTTTTGGCGACGTCAATTGGCAACCAAAATCATGCAATTTGACGCCGTTATACTTGTTTTGTGGGTCTACTTTAAAGACCGTGTACCGCCCGAAATATGCGAAAAAGTGAGCGACCCATTTAGTGGTTTCAAAACCGCTGCTGGCAAAGCTGTCAGCTGTTAAATACCTGTCATATGAAAATATTTATTTGGCGAAATGTTTGCCATTTACGATCATGGATCATTTAGCAACCTATGAGCGCGTATAGTTAAAACTTACTACAAAAGTGGTGATTCAAACGTGAGCTTTCAATTAAAAAAAATGTTCTTCAGCAGATGAAGTTCATTGCTCACTCGGTCGTTACGTCAAGTAGCAAAATTGTCTCCTATGCGGCTCAGAGAACCCAGAAGTGATTTGTGGAATAGCCTTTGCATCCGGAAAAAGTGACTGTTTCCACATTGTAGAGGTGTCATTGGGCCGTATTTTTTCGAAAATGAAGCTGGAGGATCCACAACTGCAACTAGTCCAAAGGCGATTGTTTAAATGGCATTGTGTTTCATACATAATGGCAAGATCCAAGCAGTATAATGAAATAAAAGTTTCATCGAAATCATAGATTTATGTGTTTTTTTATTTAACTTTACTTTTGAAACCGAAAAATTTATAACCCTGATAATAATATAAAATTTTCTAAATATAAATAAAATAAATTTTAGGAATTATGAAATTTTTGAATAGTTTTTATTTTTCGAATATTTTGAAACTTTTAATTTTTAATGTTTTGAATATTTTGAATTTTTGGATGCATATATAATCAAGTTAAAGAGTATTTTTTTTTTAATTTCATTTAAATATTAAGAATATTATAAGTACAGATTTCTAATTTTTAATATGTTCCGAATATTTCCAATGTTTTCAATATTTCGAATGCTTTAAATATATTTGAATATTTCAAAATTTTGACTGCTTTAAAAAGTTTGACATACGAGTATATGAGACAGTTTACACTGAATATTTCGAATATTTGCTTCCATGTTCATTCTTTCAAACCAAAATTTCAGTCAATTCCCTTTATCTAAAATTACCTGGGTGGCTTTTGCTACTGCTATTTGTTGTAGGGAAATACTCTGGTCTTAGATGTATTATTTTCGACAGTGAACGAACGGCGTAACAGAAACAACAACGCAAATAAAACCGGCATATTAGTTAGTGAAATGAGGTAATTTCATTAAAAATATCAAACGCCGCCACTTTTTTTTCCTCAAAACAGTTCAAAAGCGAACCTTGCCGTATCTTTCGCACCGCGGGAAGAAAGAGAAGAAGCAGCGGCGAATGAAATGGCAAAAGAAGCTTTGCAAAAAATAAAAACGCTTCGAAAGTGTAATCAAATGTTTGTTGGTGCTGTTGATTTTGTTGTTGTCGTGATAATGACACCTATTATTAAATGGAAAAACTGTTTTTTTTTTTTTATATTCAAAACATTTTCAACGATAACTAACGACGACACAACAGACCTCATCAGCTCTGTCGTTGTCGTTGGCGGCGACGTTGACTGTTTATAGGTTTAATTGTTAGACAAAATTTCGATGCTACTTAGTGATGTTTGGGCCGAGGCAGAGAATCAGAAATTACTCTCTTTTTATCAAAAACAAAAAATAAATAGACAAAAATGCTTGCATAAAAATTTTAATTTGTTTATTTTTTTGATTTTTTATAAGAAAAGAAAAACAATATGGAAAACTTTACGTTGAGTGGCTGTCACATTTTGGACGCAGCTACAGCAAATTCTGCCTAAAGATTCATATCTGACCTTACCCTTATCAGTTGGATGGTAAACATGTTAAATTTACCTATTACGTTATAGCAGGGAGGAGAGAAATTTCATAGTACTTTTCAAGGGTTATGTATTTGTATAACAAATTTACAAACTTTTATTATTGATTTTTCCAATTTGAATGTGAAAAACATGTCTTGGATGTCTTCCTAAGTGTTGGTTATTCTTAATGACAACTCGCAACGTGACTATTTGAAAAGTTCTTTTTAGACATTCGATGATATTTGCTTTGACTTAAGTCGCCAAAGGAATGGTCAACAAAGCCAATGGTCAAAGTATAATGTGGACACTTTCAATAGGTGACAATAAAATGTTCCGAAAATAATCTTCCTATGCCCATTATTAATAAATATTCCAGTTTTGTCACTTTCAAGCACAGGCTTCACAAAATATTTTGATATAAAGGAAAGGCGCCGGCATTACTTTTTTACGTAGCATCTCTCAGCTGTTTTCTGCTAAATTTTGAGCAGAATTCATCACGCAATTTCAGCCAACCATCTTTATATTAATTACAGAATGAGAAAAACTGTTCCGCACAGTGATTAACATTTACATATAAAACAGTTCTGGCCGAAAAAATTGATAGAAAATATATGATGTTCGTACATCATCGAAATGTCGTTATCTTTCGCAAATAATAACGGCTCATCCATTTTTCGGTTTTAAAAGTATGATTTCGATGAAACTTTCATTTCATTACAGTGCTTGCAGCAATGGATCCTTTTGAGATAGTTTTCGACCACTTTTTCGCACATTTCAGCCGGTATCTCGGCGTTAAATTGACGAATGTTGTTTTCAACGTTTAGAAATAAATAACACTTCAAATGACAGATATTTAACAGCTGATAACCTTGCCAGACCGGCTGTCTGAGATTTTATGAATCGAATATATAGATTTGAACTATGTCCAACAAAAAAATTATATGCCATTATGTTTCTCCAACAAATTATTGAACTGCACTCATGGATAATGGATAAGAAGGTTCATTAGTAGAAATTTCTGAAATTTTACAAAATAGTAAATTGTAGAAGAGCATATGAGTTCCCCTAGAGGTTTTAAATCATCTATGGACTATATTTGTAATAAATGAGCCCACTTATCTTTTCTCCACATGTTATGATACGTCAGTACCAAAGGTTTTTGATAAAAAGGTTCTTAAGTCCCCTTTAGCGCATCCAAATCTATAACGGATTTTTGTTTGACTTCTGTTTTTTGTTTACAAACAATAACGCGAAAGGGAACAAAAACAAAACAGAATAAAGAAATTTATAATAAATTATTTTGCGAGACCATCACAGTGTTCAATTCATTTGAATAGAAAATTAATGAATTCATGCATTTACATTTTGCCGCCTTCACTTTTTATATTTATTAATTTCATTCGGAGAATTTTTTGTGATTCCGCTATGACCTACCTTTTTTTTGTTTTGATTTATTACACTTGACATGTGTGTTCAATGAAAATGATTGCATATCGCGAATGATTGCATGATTGCATTGCGGAAAGGCTCTTCGAAATTCAAACGCCGCATAACATTCTGATAATATTCTTTGTTTACCGTTTCACCTTCTGGAAAGTACTCCAAATGCGCAACAACGTGATAATCAAAGAAAAGCGCCAACATATGTTTCCTTTACAACAGATTTGACATGATTTTTTTCGGTTTCAGTTTGGCTGGAAGGCGCCATTTCTTTTTGATAACTGGTTTATATGTAAAAGTTGTAAACCTTTATCTCATCATCAATTACAAGGGCGGTCCCAAAACTAGCCGACCTGATGAATAACACATAAAGCTATGATTTCTATGAAACTTTCATTTCATTATAATGCATAGACTTTGCCATTATGTCATTTAAATGACCGCCTCTTGATTGGTTGCAGCAGTGGATCTTTTTGAGGTAGCTTTCGGAGATTTTTTCGCACATTTCGGGCTGTATCTCGGCGATTACTTGACAAATGTTGGTTTTCAAATGCTGCAATGTTTGGGGATTATCCACGTAAATACACTCTTTAACGTAGCCCCAGAAAAAGAGTCTAACGGCGCCAAATCACATAATCTTGGTGGCCAATTAACGTCGCCAAAACGTGAAATTACGCTTTCTGAAAACTCCTCATGCAATAAAGTAAAAATCGGTCGTGTTGTGTGGCTCGTGGGACCGTCTTGTTGAAACCACATATGGTCCAACTTATAATCTCCAATTGCAGGCCAAAAAAAAAGTCGCGTATCATATGGCCATAGAGCTCTGAATTGACATTTGGATTTCACCAACAGAAGCGATGTTTTCAGCGATGCGTACATCTACAGGGTTGCCCATATTCGACGAACCCATATTTTTAAAAAAAAAATCAAAGAAAAAAATAAAAATTTGGCGGTTGGCAATCTTATTCATTTAATTTGTTCCAAGTAGATTTGTTTACATCAATTTTTGAATATGATATCTCTCAAATGGCCGCCTCTGGCGTTGATGGCGTATTGTGCCCTTTTTGCAGCATTTTCCATCGTTTTCGCCAACATTTCGCGCCGGAATAGCGGCCATTTCTTCACGAATGTTGTCCTTGAGCTCTTCTACGGTCCTTGGCTTGTTAACGTAAACCTTTGACTTCAAATGTCCCCACAAGAAGAAGTCAGCGGGCGTCAAATCGGGCGAACGCGGTGGCCAGTCCAAATCACCACTTTTCGACATCAAACGGCCCGGAAACAAATTCTTCAGAAAATCGATTGTTATGCGACTTGTGTGCGGTGGAGCGCCGTCTTGTTGAAACCAGAACTGCCTCATACGCTTTCGACGAATAATTAGCATCACAAAATTGGTCATCATGTCGCGATAACGCTCCTGGTTGATGGTAACAGCATGGCCATTTTCGTTTTGGAAGAAAAACGGCCCAATGACCGTTTTCGCACTAACGCCGCACCAAACTGTGACTTTTTCGTCATGAAGAGGCAATTCTTGAATCTCCTGAGGATTTTCAGTGGCGTAAATACGGCAATTTTGCTTATTTACGGTCCCATTCAATGTGAAATGGGCTTCATCGGACATGATAATTTTGTTCCAAAATTGCTCGTCATCATCGGCCATTTCGATGACTCGTTGGGCCCATTCCAATCGACGAGGCTTGTCCGCAGGCAACATGTTCTTGGGGACCTCTCAACACTGGCTCGTACGGCAGCGATATTCTCGGCCGATCGCCTTGGTCGACTTTTATTTGGCCTCTTCGGATTAGAAAGAGCCTCACCAGTCGAAAATTTTTCGTATAAACGCTTAATGGTGTTCTTAGAAGGCGCACTTCTCACATTTTTTAATATTTTAAAAGCACGTTGAGTTTTCACAATTGACTTCTTCTGTTGAATGTAAATTTCAACTATTTCAGAGCGCTCGCGTGGCGTGTATTGTTCCATGGTAAAAATCTGCTTGGACTGACGCTTCAAACGCGGTATGTCATTAAGCGATCTGACATCTCTGTCAAAAGTTATGGCGTTGCCAGATGGGTCCGTCGAATATGGGCAACCCTGTATAAGGCTTCCATGCTCTTCAAATTTCTTTATAACCTTGCCCATTCCTTGCACAGTAAGTCGATTATGACGACCATAATCACCCCGTAATGCACGAAAAGTGTCCACGTTTGAATCACCACTTTTGTAGTAAATTTTAACTACTTTTACGCGCCTTCGGTGGTTAAACGATCCTTGTCCGTAAATGGCAAACCTTTTACTAACTAAAAAACACTTCAGATGATAGTTATTTAATAGCTGACAGCCTTGCCAGACCGGCGGTATTGAAAATATTAAATAGTTAACCCTGTACCAGACTTTAGCTTATACCTCCCCGCCGGCTCGAAAAAGATATGGCGAAATCAGCCAAATCACACAGTCAATTAAGTAGTTGAATTAATTAAAAATCAACCAACTAGTTGTGTAAATAGATATCTTAACAATTTTCAACACTATTTTCCTACTTTCTAATACTTATTCTTTATTCTTGGTCACTTTTTCCTCTTTTGTTTCAGAGTTCCATCAAATTTCTTCCATGTTAATGAATTTTTTGTTGTTTTGTCGTTAGTTTTTTTTTATGAAATTTGCCCCAAAGTGTTTCCTCTGCCCATATTTTTCATATATTTTCCGCTCTAGAAAGCCAACCATGACAAAGTACAAACTCAACCGACAAAAATTTAATAAATCCATTTTACAATTGTATAATGGGTGTTACAACAACGTAACCACCAGCGACCACACGGGCGGGCATCCACGAAAAGTCATAATAGAAAAAGAACGAAAAGCACACAAAAAGCGATTGAAAAATAAAAAAACAAGAAAAAAAATATGTTGTTGATTGTTTTGCAGTGTGCGTTTTGTTGTATTTCGGCGAGTGTTGCGGTATGGAGGTCAGTACCATATAAACGAAAAATGCTGTAGAAATGAACAACATGCCGAATATATGGGAAAACAACAACAATAACATCAACAACAACAACAACGTGACAACATCGCCAGCAGCACCAGCAACGGCAACGGTCGTGGCAGCAACATTTAGAACATTGCTGTAACGACGACATAGAGCAGCAGCATGACATGAACCAGTAACGACAAAGTGATTTAAGTGCTTCTTTGCCAACACCATTTGGTGAATTATTTTGTAATCATTTTCAGTTGAATGGTTTGTGAGAACGCTTTTCATTTTTCACGTTCATTCTTTATGAGGATTTTTATTGTTTCCATTACTATGACAATTATTAAAAGCTTCCATTATTTCGATTAGCGTGAACTTGACGCAAATTACAATCACTTTATTGGTGATGCTTTATGTGAAGAGTTTAGGGTGAAGTTAACGAGAATTATTAGCATATATTTGACTTGAAGTGTTTGTTTGCACGAATTCACAGGAATAGCTTTTTTAGGTTTATTTTTAGCAACCGAGAATATTTATACTCAATTGCATACTTTGTTTGAGCTGAGATTATGAATGAGAATTATTGCCATATATTTGATTTGAATTGTTCATTGACACAACTTTTTGAAGACTTTTATTTATTATTGGTATTGTGCCAACAAGCATTTAAGCAAGCGCTATTCGCACTATAAAAAAAACCCTATAGCTTTGGCAGCTGTCATCGAATAGACGTCTTTTTCAATCATATATGAGTTTAACAAACATGTTCATATAATTGGTTGCCTTAACAAACAAAATTCCCACAAATCGAAAATCTAAAAAAGCCCGCACCTGAGTCGACAAGACAAAGTATCAGAGATTGACAGTTTAGCGAAATGGTGGCGTCACTATGCAATTTTTGGCCATAGAATTTTGTGAAGATATGAACTTGTAAAATTTTTATATTATATATTAAAGATTTGTGTTCTGCCTCGCATGATGATTAGAACACCTAACTACCATACATATGATCGGGTGTCGAGCTCAATACTCGTATGTACATGCGGTGGTTACTTCGACAAGTCTAGTAATCGACAAAAAAAAGTTTGGAACTTTTTATATAAAAGAATACCTGTTACTAAAAACTTTTTTTTATTCGATAAAAACTGATTTACAGTCGTTTGTCTCATAAACAAATAGTTTATAGTTTTTTTTAAATATTTATACTTTATTTATATATGAATAAAATTGAAAGGATACCAATAAGAATCACATCCTTAATTCGAATCCATCAAAATTATACTATAATTTTCGAAAAATGGGTCACTCAACCGAAGTATTTCAAATGATAATCGAAATTCGACGACTGGATATGTGAGAAATAGATGGAAGTTTTATAGATCCCAAACAAATATAATTCTCAAGTTAAGGTTTTCAATCGTTTTGTCCAAATTTCTTTTATCTCAAACTGTCCTTAATTCATTTAATTACCTCAAATGAAAGTTCAATATGTTTCAGTTCCACATTTCAATATACAGTAGATATTTGGATTGGTATATGAATGTGGCTGCCAAGCTCCATCCATCGATTAACAGCCGTGACAATATGAATTCGAATCCCGAACAACCACATATCATGATTTGAGCTGCCGTCACTTTCCCGTGTGTGACGAATACCTCGAGTAGTCGAATAATCGACAAATTTTGTAAATACTTATCAATCGCCGTGAAGCTGTAAGCTTCGTTGAGTGAGTCTAAAAATGGAATGAGTACAAGTTTGCTATATACGAGAAACTCTCTCTTAACCCATTCAGGGGATGGAGAGAATTTGTTTCGTTCATAACAGAAGATGCGAAGGTAAATAAATAATTTCTTTGAAAATTCGTGAAGGTTGCACTCGCAGGTTACGTAAGAATTTTTGACAATAAACATCTTTCAGTCGTTCAAGTGAAATTTGCAGTGGAGTTCATCAGGCGAATTTATTTCCGTAGACGATCAATTTGGTTGCAATTTTCAAATGTTTAATGCTAAAAAAAAAAAACCAAACCGAGCTAGGCAATGTTCATAACATATCCTTATCCGCATTGGTCGCAGTTTATAATTGGCCGTATGAGTTTAGAGATGGTAGTACGTCCATTTTGAGACGTACAATTAAGGGTACTATACCATAAGTTACCGATAAATTCTATCACATTATTTTGGCTACCCAGTGAGTAAGATTGCACGAGCTGGTAGACGCCACAAAGGATGGATGACGCATTTGTTCGTTACTGCGCATTAGGCATGAATTCAATACCATACATTTGATATGGAATAATGGATTTCAAATGACGGTAAACCTGCCAGAAAGTGGAGGACACAGTTTTTTCGGATTCATGCGGAATAAAGTACAACGATTAGTTTTCGATCAAGCAATGGATAACAACCGATTACTAAACAGTCTTTCTTAACCATTCTCACAATATCGTAAAATAATAAGATTCACAATTGGTGAAAGAGAAAGTGTTGTTTATCGGTGCAACATATCGCTAGATTTAACTTCTCCATCAAACCAACTATAGAAATAGTCGAAAGAAAAGCGGTTTCCCTCCAAAGACTAGCTAATGGGAAAGTCTGAAAAAGTTTAAAAAAGTACTCGTATATATACTTAAAAGGCACTATGTTCAGAAAAGCATCATAAAATGCATCGATACAAAAAAATTGTCCTAATTTCCTGCTGAAGGGGTTTCCAATAGCTACGTGTATATTTCGACAGTTCATGGCAGTTGAGTTGTGACATTTTTTTCAATTCCCCTATTGTACACTTCGTTATTAAATATATTACCCCTCATAGCAACGACGATTTACGAAATAACCTTTAGGACCCATTTTCGGGTGAACGGATGCGACAACATGGCAATTCATCCGCAGAAAGTCACTCTTTGGAGTGGATTGTGGAATAGCGGTCCCTATTTCTGCGAAAATGATGATGACATTACTATCATTACTATCGCAACGCTACTAATCGATGATGACCAATTTTTGTTGGCCAAATTTGGATAATATGGATGCGAATGACATGTGCTCTCAACAGAATGGCCTAATGTCCAAGTATGGTCCCAAAACTAGCCGACTTGATGTATAGATGGTGCCAGTAGTGTGAAAAAAATTATTTTTGTAAAAAGTGGCAGTCTTATAAAACGTATGTTTTAAGATTCACGGCGCCACGTTGTCTATATGTAGTATTTTTATTTGAGCCATCAAAAATCAACGATCTCAGTGAATTTGAAAACATAGAAAAAATTGATCATCGTTATGTAATTCAATATTTTCATTTGAAAGGTCTCAGTCCTGCCTAGGGGCAGTCTGCTCCTTCGTTTACGACTGTAAAGTATTGGTTAGCAGAGTTTAAACGAGGTCCTGCGAGCTGCCAAAAATGAATACCGTAGTGGCCGAAGGTTTGATGATGAGAAAGCTGTGTGCAAGTTGGGTGCCGCGCTTGCTTTCAATGGAAGAAAAACAGCATTGTTAAAATGTTTCAGTAAGTGATCGGCAGTGCTTTGCCGTAATAAAGACGAATTTTTGCGTCGATTTATAGCCATGGATGAGACATTGATCCACCACTTCACACCTGAGGCAAAGGAACAGTCAAAGCAGTGGACCGGAAGAAGAGAAGCATGTCGAAAGAAGACGAAGACGGTTAAATCTACAGGCAAGATCATGGCGTTTGTTTTTTGGGATGCACATGGGTTTATTTTTATTGATTATCTTCAGAAATAAATGGCGAACATTATGTGAATTTATTGCAGCGTTTGGGTTATGAAATTATGGAAAAAGGCAGCATTTGGCGAAAAAGAAAGTTTTGTTTCATCAAGCTCACACGTCCATTATTGCGATGGCCAAAATTAATAAATTAATGTTCGCCAGATTTAACTCTCTCGGACTATTTTCTATTTCCAAACTTGAAAAAATGGCTCGGTGGTTAAAGATTTACCAACAATGAAAAGGTGGAGTCTGCGATTGATGGCTATTTTAAGAAGTTTGACAGTTCTGTCTACAAAAAGGGTATAGAAGCTATCGAATATCCCTGGAAAAAGCTTATAGAGTTAAAAGATTATGTTGAAATATAAAGAAAAATTTCTATACTTTTTTGTGCCTTCCTGGTTAGGGCGGCTAGGTTTGGTTTGAACATTCTGCACAATCGATTTAAAGGCGTGGATTTGCCACGTAGTAACTAGAACAGGTAACCAAGACTGTGCGATTTGACTGTGTTAGACTTTTCCTTTTTGTGGTTTTCCTAAATCGCTAGTCTGTGCCAAAAAGCTACAAACGGCCAGTGCCCTTAAAATCAACATAATTCGAGTCGTCGTTCAAATTCAACCTCATGTACGCTCTAAACTAGTCGAAACTTGAAATTTTTAGCTGCCCACTTCCCATCGAAGTCGCGGCGGCCGGCGATGTCATATTCCATACTGATAGAACTTTCAAATAGAATAAAAATGTCACACGTAACTTCTAACCCTAAGCGAATCTATTGCATCTGCTCGAATTCACTTTTTAAATCTTATTAAAGTTAAAAATTTGTATGAAATCATTTGGTTTATTCTCACAAAAAACCACGGAAACCTGTAGGCATGGATTTAAAGTTTTTTTTTTTTTGTTTTTGTTAAGGCTTATTTTGTTATTACCATTGAAAATTTGTCGGGATTTTTTTTTAACAATTAGTAAATATTTTTGTCATCAGTTACAGTTAAATTTCCTTCGTGACGATAACGTTGTGATCTTATTTATTATGATTTGTTTGATCTGCTTTAAAATCATTAGCACTACATGATATTTAGTTATCTTGATATTAGATTTTTATAATTTTCATAGGCATTTGAACGAAATACGCATTAGTATTGCATTGTATTTTAACTTTTCACTTTCTTATTGCGCAGTTTAATTGATTGTTGTTGAGAGTCATATCTAAATTTTGAATGCTGAATGAGTTTTATGTTTCCATATCATCGACCATTTAGGAATTTTTAGAAGCATAAGCTTTGGATTTGAAGTAATCTTTGGGTAAAGTGTTCTTTTTGCAATATATTTTATGTTATCATTTGTGATTGAAGATTTTTGGCAGGTATTCGTTGTTTGCATTGCAGAGGTTTTAACATTTGTCTTCAATAATTAGTAAACATTTTGTGTATTTTTAGTTGTTTTTCATTTCATTATAGTACGTTTTCAGTTTTCTCTCAGCACTTGTTTCCCCTATCATTGATATATAATGCTAGCCAATATTTAATTAACAATTGTGCATTTGTAGTTTGTTTACATCTGAACTAATTGGGAATTGTTTGCATGCTGAATGACAATTAGTGGCATTAAACATTAATTCTCATATTTTGTTTTTAAATACTTGAACGAAAAATTAACGACATAGAAGTTCCGAAAGAAATAATTTCATATTCACATACATATTTCACATATTTTGAATTAGCATACTTTTAGAATTAGCATATTTATTTACTTTGTCACTTCGCATGAACTCAATGGAAATTATTTTTACGTATTTAGTTTAACCGGATTTAAAATTCTCATTTTTACTAAGTTTTCCAATATGTAACTGTAATATTTCTGAAATGAATTTCTACCGCTTCTTCACTTTTGTATACACATCACTTTGGTATAACCTCGATGAGAATTATTGGCATAAATTGAAAGAGTGCATCGACTACAAACAGGCATATTTCATTTTTTTCGCAAGTTGCTACAAAAATTTACATAATTCACAAAATTTAGCTTTTCCCGATCATTCTTATTAAAATTTCACATGGCATAATATTTTTGTTTCATTATTTGCTTAGCCATGACCTAATTGAGAATTGTTTACATATATTTCGCACTCACTTAACACTAAATGTTACAACACATCCAAACTAAACATGTGTTGTTTCAAATTTTCTCTTGTTTCTTACAAAATTCTCCTTTTTTACGTTTTTACAACTTAAATTTGTTTTCATAACAGTTTCTCAATAGAATTATTTATTTTAATTTATGTTGCACTCATAGGTCGGTCGGCGTTCGTGCATCACACTTTCGCACACACAACGCGTAATTGCCCACCGTTTATTGTGAATGTCGCGAACTATACTAAACACTGCACCACCACTGAGCGCCTGAGAGACCACCACCCGTTCGTTCGTTCAAATCTTCCACCAGCAGTTAGACTCAACTGATAGCAATAGTCTTTTTCTACATTGAGGTACCAGACGGACACAACAAACAATTAGCAGAACTGCTGGCGTTGCCGTCGCCGCCGTATTCGTCAACATCGTCTACTCGAAATTGTTGTTAGAAATGCGAATGTGATGATCAAAATAAATAGGCAAGAAAGAAAGATCCGAAACCAAAAACAACAAACGAATCACCAAAATGCAATGCAATTTTTAACACATTTCAAATATTTAAAATAAATTACGCGTTTCATTCACACCGCCACTAGAATATGTATGGTTTCACCAAAGTTTTACAGTGAAGAGCGGCCAGAACAGCGGATTATGAGTCCAACAGATCGAACGAAATGAACCCGGAGACAAAAAGAACGCTAAGTGTCCATGGGGCAGCCTAACGAAGTGGCAAGCAGACACAGAGCTGAAATGTTTTCAGGGAAAATGTTGAAACCGCACTAAACGAAACAATATCAAATCCCCAGCATTAACGGCCTCAAGTTTTGATTCGTACAACAAACAACTTCAGCCGACAGCTGACAGAAGCAGCTAAATAACAACAACACAAACAACTGGATTTGTCTAAAAATGGGGGAAAAACTTTAAAAGTCAGTTTATGGTAAGAAAATTTCCCAACAAGTTTTTCCATGCATGAGACCGAACGCAAAACGAAGTGATCGTAAATGAGAAGCCACAAAGAAAACAAAGGAAAAAGAGAAATAGGGAGAACAAATGCAAGAGAACTACCAGAAGATTCTCTTCAGTGGGAGCTTTTTGTGGGGAGGTGTTAAATGGACAAAGAAATACTAAAAATAAAAACTCGAACTTATTAACTATATAACTATATAAGTCAAAGTACGAATATTTTCAATTCCTTCAATTTTGACAGATTTATTGAAATACTAAGATATTTAATTCATAAGTTATTCATGAATTGAATAAAATATTTCATACATTCATTTACAAATTTACTCATTTCTTTATGTCAATTAAT
This sequence comes from Philornis downsi, assembly GCA_019455685.1. Taxonomy (NCBI): domain Eukaryota; kingdom Metazoa; phylum Arthropoda; class Insecta; order Diptera; family Muscidae; genus Philornis; species Philornis downsi. Next base: position 1,643,673 of record JAHXMU010000724.1, on the reverse strand, counting down.
TAATTTCATTCGTTTCATTAACTTCACTCATTTCATTAAGTTCGTCAATTCATGAATTTATTATTATTCATTTGTTCATTTATCAAGTGAATAATTCATTAAATCATTGATTCATTTATCTATTTACTCATTTATTGATTTATACATTTATTCCTTTATTCATTTACTCATTTATTCATTTTTTCTTGTATTTATGTTTTAATTTATTAATGTACTAATTTATTCTTTCACTCATTTATTCATTTATCCATGTACTCATTTATTGATTTAAACATTTATTCCTCTATTTATTTACTCATTTATTAATTTCTTATTATATTTATGTTTAATATAATAATTTACTAATTTATTAATTTACTCATTTACTCATTGATTCACTTGTTAATTGAATTATTTATTCATTTACTCATTTATTCATTAATTCTTTTATCCATTTATTCATTTGTTCATTTATCCATTTATTGATTTAATTATTGATTCATTTACTCACTTATTGATTTATACATTTATTCCTTTATTCATTTGCTCATTTATTCATGTCTTCTTGTATTTATATTTAATTTATTAATGCACTTATTTATTAATTTACTCATTTATTCATTGATTCATTTGTTCATTGATTCATTAATTCGCTGTTTATTAATTCTTTCATTCACTCATTTATTCATTCATCCATTTATTCATTTGTTCATTGATTCATTTACTCATTCATTTATCCATTTATTCATTGATTCATTTGTTCATTGATTCATT
>JAHXMU010000724.1:1588545-1642910 GCA_019455685.1 Philornis downsi | reverse complement strand
CCATTTATTCATTGATTCATTTGTTCATTGATTCATTTATTCATTTATTCATTTACTCATTTATTGATTTACACATTTATTCCTTTATTCATTTACTAATTTATTAATTACTTCTTGTATTTATGTATTAATGTACTAATTTATTAATTTACTCATTTATTCAGTTTTAATTTATTCATTTATTCAATCAATTCTGCTACCCACAATTATTACTGTTCTTTATGTGGCAAAGAGAAATTTGAAATTTCTCTGCATATAACAAACTTTCTCTTAGGAAAGTCTTTCCCCAAGCTATGCGCTGCGCTATGGCTCTGTACTTTTCCCATGACATCTCTTATTGCCTTGACGGTATGATCTAATGTTCTTCTCTCAACTACTCAGTTAGATTGTTTAACAATCAGTCGTACGCTTTTGTGTGTTTTTTGTTTTTGTTTGTTAGTAAATTGTTAATAATTTTCATTTTTATTCGCACATTTCTTAATTGCACACAAAACTACATGGCAGACGGACGGACGGATCAACGGACGTACATTGAACTTGAATTTAATATTTCCACTTAATTTTTCTGTTTGTTTTTCCTTCCTCTGCCTCGGTGGTGCCTGTGTGGTAAATGCTGAATATCTCGTCGGTCCGACCGACTGTCCGTCACTGTTTTGTGAGGTTTTAATTGTTTTTGTCTGTTAATTAGGATTATGGTTGTTTTTCTTCTTTGTTCAGACGAAACATTAAATACTTACAAGAAATATTAAAACAAAAAACAAGTGTAGCTGGTGACCCAAGTGCAGTTTGGTGTGGTGGTCAAGTGGTCGCAGTGGTGGTGGCGGTTGGGGAAAATGTAGGGAATAAGCAGTTTGACAAATGGGAGTTAGTTGGGTAGGTTTATGAAGTTAATATGATTGACTTTGTTGAAACTTGTGAATCTGAGTACTAGAATTGTTAGATTTATTTGCAAATTTTATTGATTTGACTTGAATTGTTTTATCAATTATTGGGATCTTCGTCATTTTACTAAACTACGTGCATTTCATGTAGTTTGAATATTCAAAATGTTCTGAGCAGCCCGAATATTATGCACAATATGAGGGTTTTAGATATTGTGGATATTCTGAGCATTATAATTGTTATAATGCTTTGAATATTTTTGATATGATTTATATTTTTAACTATTTTATTATTTTGAATATTTTTAACAGTTTTAATATTTCCATTTTTTTTGTACTACTACTACATTGGCAGTAGTAACTGGAATATATTTAATATATTTCAAATATTCTTAATGTATCGAATGGTATGAATATTTTGAAGATATTGATCATTTTGAAGATATTGATATTTTAAACATTTTTAACCTTCCAAATTTTTTGGCCACTAAAATTTCATTACAATTGATTAAAATTATCAAAAATTGACAACATTTCATTGTTAGTGATATCAAAAAATTTTCAAGTAAAGAGTTTTGAAAATAGGACATCCCGATGTTGAAAAGCAATAAAACATGCTGTGTTTGAAAGGCTATTTTAGTCATTATGTCTGGAATATAACACATTTCAAATGTCTGCCACGGCATCACACGGTAGCACGGATCAGTGAGATTCAATTTTAAATTGCTACCTTATAGATCCGACTGAATCTGAAGTATGGTCCAAGTCTTATGTTGACTTTGAGACCGTCAATTGACTGGAGCTTGTTGGCATAGGCCTGCGACTTGGGAATGCTCCACATGGGAAAGTCTTGAGGTTTCAAATCGCCCGATATTGGTGGCCAATTCACATCACTACTCGAGAGGAAACCACGCCCTCAAACCATAAATACAGAATGCCCACTGTGATATTCGATCGGTGGCACGAAGCGCCGTTATGAATATTTAAAATATTTAGAATAGCTTAAAATTTTTGTAATATTTTGGAAATTTTAAATATTTAAAATACTTTAAATACTTTGATTAGTTTTAATCTGTATTATATTGTAAAAATTCTGAATATTCTGAATATACATTTCGAGTATTCTCAGTATTTGTGACTAAGTGAACATTGTGAATATTTCGAAGATTCTAAAACTCATGAAGAATTTTTGAAGAAATTTTGAACATTTCAAATATTTTGAAAACTTTTCACATTTTTTAATATCTTTAACAGTCTAAATATTTTTAAAGTTGTGCAGCATCTTGAACATTTTGAATTTTCTGATTATTTCCATTTTAGTGATAAATCTTTAAAAGAATATTTGGAGTATTTAGTATGTTTAGAATACCTTGAACATTATGCAAACTTTATATATTTGAAATATTTTGAACAATTTGACTATTTTTAGTAATCCAAGCGTTTTGAATAATTTTGAATATTTTGAAAAATTTCTAAAAAGGTGAATATTTTGAGGTATTTTTAATTCTTTGGAATTTTTAATACTTTCGAAATTTAGATATTTTTACCAAGTTAAATATTTGAGGTATTTTGAATATTTTTAATATTCATAACTTTTTGAACATTTGATGAATTTTGAATGGTTGAAAATTTTATGTACATATTTTTTTTAAATCTTAAGAATTTGAATATTTTGAAAAGTTTTAACATTTTGTGAACACTACAGAAATATCGAATATTATGAATATTTTAAAGTTAATATTTCGAAATTTTGAACGTTTTGATCATTTTGAATATTAAATGAATATATGAAAAATTTTATAAATTTGAAATATTTTGAATTTTCTGACTACTTGCAAATTAGAAGCAGATTTATGATATTTCGGATATTTAAAATTTTTTGAAAATCTTGAATATTTTTAAAGTTTTGAATTTTTTTTAGGAATATCAATATTCACAATATTCTGACTCCTTGCGAATTTTTTGATATCTCGAATAATCTAAGTAGTATGAATATTTTTAACATTTTTAATAATTTGAAAATTTTGTTGATATTATTAATAAGTATGTATTTCAAATTTATTGAATATTTTGAATATTTAAATGTTTTGAATGCTTCACAAATTTTGAATGCCCTAAAATTTAAAATATTCATGGTTAATTTTAGAGGTTTTGAGATGTTATGATTTGATAAATTGATATTATGTTGAATATTTGGATTACTTTTCAATAATTTGTATGTTTCGACTACTACTACTACTATGTCTTTATAGTTTAAATTTTTGCATACGTTGACTATCTTTAATATTTAAATTTTTTTTGTTGTTCTTTATACGTTTCTCGGGTATGGAATCATTTCTTGTAGTTTGTAATCTGAACACTTGACCATAAATGTATCGTAATGTTTTATAACATTTATCGCAATTTAATTATCTTTCCCATTAAAACAGTTCATGGCATCGTTACGATGAACATCAGGATAGCCAACATTTGCGGCAAAGTGTGGACGACTAATAAAGCGAATACTAAAGAAAACTACACATAAACATAATGAAGGCTATTTGGATTACGCTGAGATTTTCCAACGCCTTCCTATCCTGGCTTGCCTTGGCCTTCTTTTATGAAAGCCACCTCATACTTTTCATAGTCGGACCAATCATTTCCGATTGTTGTGATTTCTCATTGTCTCTCATATATGAAAAGAGGTTTTGTATTTCGCTTTTAGTTTTCAAAGAAAATCGTATTCAATTCACCACGAATTTCCATACATTCGCCAATTAAAATATTGATAAATGTTTTATTCATTCATTCATTATGTTGTTGCATGCCCCAGAAGAAAGACGGCTACAGCGATGCCATACACAGAAAGTAAAAGTATGGCCCTGCCGCCATCATTCGCTGGTGTTAGCTGGCTGGCTACAGAATCGGATAGTGAATGCAGCACTTTTGAGAGAGGGAACAAGTGCGGATTTTAAACAAAAAATGCCAATGAAGGTGGAGAAGATGCAGAGAAAAATGTGAAGAATGAAATTGCTACTAAATGTAGCAACATCATTGCAACACTAACGACAATCAAGTCATTTGTTTTATGGACTTGACTATCTTTTGTTAAATATTTTCATACATTTTTGGTTAAATTATGCCCTCAGAGATTTGGATGATGAGTGCGATGAATGGGGTGAACAAGGATAACGGGGAGGGAGACAATTTCATATTTTCGTATAGTTGTTTAAACCAAACAAGAGACTCCAGCACTGCTGAGTGTTGCCGACACTGAGGAGTAGGCCAACAAGGGTGCTGAATGTTGTACAAGGCACAAGTGTGTAAGTACTTGCAGCAATATATAAATTTGTTGCAAGATGAGCTCTCACAAGTGTTAAAGTCAATGTTGCTATGTTGTTATAATACATTGACTACGGAGAAACAGTGGGCGAACAGAATAGTTTGCACTATTTCAATGTATTTAAAGATATTCGACCTGATAAAAATATTCCAATTATGCAATACAATTTATATATTTAAAATATCGCAAATTTGAAATATTAAGAAAGTTCTAAATATTTAAAAATCACAAAATATTCCGATTATTCAAAATTCTCAAAACAAACTGATCAGTTTTATAATTTAAGTTGATAATTGTTGAAATTTAAATTTTCCTATTGAACTTTCAATAGGAAAATTGAACTTTCAATAGGAAAATTATATTCCAATACAATTTATTGAAAATATCCAAAATTTAAAATATTCAGAAAGTTCCAATATTTAAAAATCATAAAATGTTTCGAAAATTTAAAATTCTCAAAACAAATTGATAATTGTTGAAATTTCAATAGGAAAATTGAAATTTTAGTAAGAAAATTGAAATTTCAGTAAGAAAATTTAAATTTCAATAAGAAAATTTAAATTTCAATAAGGAAATTTAAATTTCAATAAGAAAATTTAAATTGCAATTCAATTTCAATAAGAAAATTTAAATTTCAGTAAGGAAATTTAAATTTCAATAAGAAAATTTAAATTTTAATAGGAAAATTTAAATTTCAATAGGAAATTAATTAATGTTTAATGGACTGCTTCAATGCAGTCAAATTCCTTGGTTTCGTTTTGTACGCTTCTTGCTTGACATAACCCCATAAAAAAAAATTCTGGTGCAATATGGAGTTTCTGGATACTTATTTGTTTGAGAATTTTCGTTGCACCTTAATCATGCTGAAAAAAAACTGTTTCAATATCTTTAAATAACGATCCCCATTGACATTAACATTGTGTTTGTTGCATGATTCGTGCGCCACCCTGTACCTCCCACACAAATGACCGATTTAGCTCATACATAGTTAATTAAATATGTTTCAAAGAATTGTTTCAAATACGGTTAAGTTTGGAACTCGTCAAGCACTTGGTAAAATTAGTTCTAAGAGTGATAATGGGCGGCATTGTCACACCCCTCTTTTGTGTCTAGAATCTACAATCCATAATATAGAATAACCACGCCCTTTCTCTATGGTACCTCCTATGCAAATTACCTAATTTAAGCCACACATTTCTCGGTGCACATATAGCTTTAATGGAGTATTGAGTACTCCATCTACAAATGGAGTATAGAGTTATCCACTTAGCGGTTTGAAAACCACCGGTCTGGCAAGGCTGTCAATCGTTGAGTGCCTGTCATCTAAATTATTTATTTAGTGAAAGCTTTGCCATTTACGAATTTAGATTGTTTAAAAACCGAAGAACGCGTAAAAACAGTTAAAACTTACTACGAAAGTGGTGATTCAAACGTGGGCACTTTACGTGCATTACGGGGGGTCGTCATAACCGACCTACCACTGTGCAAGGAATTGACAAGATTATAAAGAAATTTAAAGAGAGTGGAAACGATACAGATATGACCAGGCCTGTCCATTATCGCAATATTCGCATTGCCGAAAATATCACTTCTGTTAGTGAAAGTGTGACGAATATTGCTAATTTTAATTCAGAGCTGACTTTTTTTTGCCTGCAATTAAAGATTATGAACTAAATGATATGTGCTTTCAACAAGACGGTCCCACGAGCCGCACAACACGACCAATTTTGGTTTTATTGCATGAAAAGTTTCCAGAAAACGTAATTTCACATTTTGACGACGTCATTTGGCCATCAAAATCATGCGATTTGACCTGTTAGACCTTTTTTTGGGGGGATACGTCAAAGACCTTGTTTACGCGAACAACCCCCAAACGTTGGAGCATTTGAAAACCAATATTCCTCAAGTTATCGTCGAGATACCGCCCGAAAACTACATCAAAAGGATTCACTACCGCAATCAATCCAGAGGCGGTCATTTAAATTACATAATGGCAAGACCCAAGCATTATAATAAAATTAAAGTTTCATCGGAATCATAGCTTTATGTGAGTTTCGATATCGAAAAGTGGATTTCGCTAATTAATTTTACGAGTGAAAATAGATTGCACAGCCACTCTCCTTAGGATACACAAACGACAAATTGAACGATTTTGTAAAAATCAAATACCTCTCTATAATATATAAGCGGAAGATTTTATAATTCCGTTTCTTTCATTGTGCTATAATTCAGATAATCTTTTGATGAGAACCTGGCGGCTTTCCAGACCAGACCTCGCCTAGATCTCGGTATATCCACATCAGCAGAGAGACAAAATCCTGATTTTGCTCTAAAAGAATCAATGTTATGAACTGGCCAGCGCTTATTATTAGATTCATAAGCGTCAGATTCTCGTAAAAATTTTTTGATGCGCCTATAGCTTTTGTCCAGTTTGCGCCAAATTTCTCTTCCAATGCTTCCTTCGTCCTTGCAAGCGATTATTTTACCTATTTCGTGTTCTGCCAAACTTTTTCCTTCTTCACAAAAATAATAATGATCTTATCTTTTGCACCTATAAAAACTCACTAATTGGACTTGGCATTATAACTGTGAAACACGCTAAAACCAGAATTATCGCAAGAACAAAAGTATCGTTATCTACACAAATCCCAAAGTTTGTGTGCATAAAAAATAATAATAAAAAAATAACAATAAAAAAATGTACCGTTACACAAATAAAGCAAATTTATGGGTGGCCTTATAAATATGAAACACACCTTATCTTTGCTACCGTGCAAAAGGATATTGGGTGAAAATAAACCTAAGTCAGTTCATCACACTGAAATTTCTGTGCTGATATTCATTTATAAAAGTTATGTTTTCGTTAGCCGCTTTTATTTATTATTATTTTCTGGTCTACTGTTCCTCTCTTCCCTCCATCAAGTATTACCAATTCGTCGCATCGTATTAAAATTGACATTTTCCAACTCGTTGCGATGTGAAAAGTGAATCATGACGATGATGATGATGGCTTTAAACAAATTGCTTAATGGAAATGAAAATGTTGGTGTTCATGCTCATTTTTCACTGAAGTAATTCGATTTTAATTTGCTATAGAAGAGATCAAGCAGCCAGTCATTCGTCCATCCATTCATTGGCTGCATTCATTCATTCATTCATTCATTGTCTGCCATCTGCCATCTGCCTGTTGCCATCATCAATTCATATTGTTTAGAAAGTTTAAGTAAGGAAAATCGGTTTCCAAGTAAAAGTTGTAACCTCAACGTTTGACGTCCAATTGCACATACACGTCGTCGTATCATTGACATTTAAGAATACGATGTCGGTTATTGTAATTGATGCGACTTTGACTGAATTGTGGTGGCCTCCACACGGCGAGAAGCTCTCGTGTGTGGTCACATGTGAGATGATGGCATCCGTTTTCAATTGTCTTTAAAAGAGCTCAATATGAGTCTAAATTTCAACGCATCAAGAGAGAAAATAGGCAATCATCAATCGTCGTCATTATTATCATCATCGCTATCATTACCACCACCACCAATGTTTGTCTCAGCACCATAATTTTATTTTCCTCATTGTGGTGAAGATGATTCCAACCACCTCCTCCTCCAACTCCACCACAGTCATCGATTGATTCATTCAACTTTTTCTTGCCATGACCGCCTGAAAGTGCATCTCTTGACTGCCTCTTGTAATGACTGGCATCTTCTGTTTGGTAATGACATCTTCTACTAATGTTCTCCAGCCTCAACAATGGTGATGGTGACGATGATGATGCCGATGTCTTGCGTGGTTTTGTGGTTTCTGCTGGGATTTCGCTTCTTTGGCGTTTTAGATTTCCTTAACTGTTTTGACAAAATGTTTGTTTGTCTTAATGGCTGATCTGGTTGGTTGCCTTTGTTTGCCGTGTGTGTTTCTGTCGTCATGTGTTCTGTTCCCCTCTTGCATTCTCATATATAGAAAAGTTGGCTAAATCAATTCAAACGACCGTCCACGACCGACCACACATTTTCTATTAATGCGCTGAGTTTATTTGTCTGGCAATAATTCAATCATATCGCATCTCATGGTATCGCATCGCATCTCACTGGATGGAGTCACATGCAAACCAACATAAAGTAGTCGAAAGAGTCTGTTTGTGTTGCATGTTTGCATAGATTTGTAGGCACGACTTTCAAAGTGGTGACCCACTTTTAATGGCCCAAAATAAACACTTTGTTTGCTGTATGGAGATCAGAACTAAATCTCTAGAGTTGTAGCGATTAGAAGATATTGCAAAAGAATGTTGTTGAAAGGCAAAATGTTTTAGAGGAGGGAAAACTGTGCGAACTATTGCGATGGAGTGTTGAAGAAGCAGTGCATTGTTGGACTACGGAGAAATAGAGTCACAAAACTATCCTATATTTTCTAGGTTCAAATGGGCTGTAGATAAGCTATAGCTAGGAGTTAACAATGATTTGCTGGTCAAGCAGAAAATTGGTCTGAACTGGAAGTAGATGGTGTGAGAGTTGCTACTTAAGTTGTGAGAAAGGCAAATATTTATCACGTAATGTTGCTTCATCAACAACAATCGAAGCTAGATCACCAGCACAGTGCTGTTCAGCTAATCCACGTCGAAAAATTTAAAATATCATTCGATTTTAGCTGTGACAGAAATCGTATCGATTTCATTTTCCAGTTGTGTTTCATTTCCACCATATTCTTTTGCAAAATACAACTCAGAGCATTTGTTTACGTTTTAAAATACAAGTGTTGTGCAAACACAAGTGTAAGCTGAAAAATAATTGTATAACATGGCATTTATTGTCGCAGTGTCCGCAATTTTAAGTGATGCATCAAATAAAGAAGAAAATATTAAAAGGAAAAAGTTACGCGATGCTTCCAACCCACTAGATTTGCCGGGAAAAAAGTAAACCAAATGTGTTATCCCAAGGTTTCAGTAATACATAATTGTTTATAGTTTTGTAGAATGCTTTCGCTTAAATAAAGAAGCATTTGTTTGGATAATGGATAAACTTGGGACAAGTGTTACACCCACGTCCATTCCATTAGCAATCCAGTTGGCAGCAACGCTCAGATTTTTCGCTGAAGACTGCTTTCAACGCTCTGTAGGGAATGATGTTGCCATAGCTATGCACCGCACCACATTTTCTAAAATATTTGGACGCATGGTTGTTCCCCTGGAGCAGGTGTTGTGACAATACTGGATAAAACTTTCCGCTGAGCCACAAGAAATGTTGAAGTCCAAAAAACATTTTTTTGATAAATACAGAATTCCAGGTGTTGTTGGCTGCATAGACGGTACCCACATTACAATAATTAAACCAGGTACTCAGGGACATTTGTTTTATAATAGGAAAGGATATTACAGCATAAATGCCATGATTGTGAGTTAATTTAGATGAGTTATATATGTGTAAATTTTGTATTAATTCAATTTTTTTTAGATTTGCGACTATAAAATGAATATTTTGGCTGTGGATTTATTTATTTTTTATTATTTTTATTATTATTAATTATTTTTCTTCCGAATAAAGAAATGCGACTTCGCAAAATCGCCACACAAAGACTGCTCGATTTAAAACCGTAAATGAAAACGGTAATTCGTTTCCTATCACACTTTTCTTATCCATATTTTCCATAGAACGAAATGGAAAATGAAATCGATATCGATTTCAGCTCAAACCGAAATGAAATCGATAAAAAGATGTGCATCACAACTTTCATCGTTTTTGCATCGATTTTAAATCGATAACGTTTTGTATCACATACCTGATTAGGTGCTTTTCCAGTTCTGTACCTGTTTACTGATTTTTTATGGAATCTTCGTGTAGTTTTGGGAATAAAAACAACCGTTAATAATGATTTTTCAAAAGCAAATTTAGTGCAAGAGAATGTTTTTCTACCCACGTAATCTGAAGAAACATTTTCTAGAATAAATCAAAGATTTGAATCGTCATCACACAGAAGAGCCATCATAAAATAGTGTTTCTCCCCTATGATAACTTTATGTTAATTTCCATGGTGATTAAGCAATTTTTCACCACTTCCTCAACACAAAATGTGATGAATGTTTGCTTCCTTTGATGCATTTATTTTGTTCGGTAATGAAAACTTGCTTGTTTTCCGCCCCAACGTCCTAAATATGTTACAATTATTACATCAGCAAATGGCTCTATAAAATATTAATTCAAACGATCAGCTTTCTCCTGATTGCAGACAACGATTCGTTCTTTTTCTATGATAATTCGTTTTGTTTTCGAATTTTTTTTTTCCTTCGTTTTTTGCTAGATCTAGATCGGTTATCATAATAGACAAATCTTGAATTAGAAATTTCGGAGTAAAATTTGATTTGATTTTGTGAATTGGTCAATTTATATGAGAGGCTCCTGAAGGAGTGCAGAAACTTAGTCTCTATTCATTTTCAAACTTAACATTATCTAATGCTTAATGAGTGCTAAATTCGGTCGAATTTAATGAAATTGAGTCGACCCTTTTTTATTGGAAATATAAGATATGGATATTTTTTCAAATTTCATTACGATTTATAAAGCAAATCAGCGGACGAAAACATGGGTTGGTGGAAAGAAATAATTAGAAATTACAGAGAAAAGACAGAAGTTCGCGAAATCTATCAATTTTTGAAGTACCAGATGACGTGGGTCCATATAAGCCACTTTCAATTTTACATTCTGTTGTGTGTCAAGCGATGCCTACTTTCATTCCTTCGAAAGAAAGTATATAAAAAAATATTTACTGCAGAAATAGATTTTTTTTTAATGTTAGTTGCAAATGCTAATCTCTTCAAAGTTACACAACGATTGTATTTTTGCTTTTGAATTTCTCTATCCGCATAGGCAATAGAAAAGCTATCGCTAAACCACTTATCTTTTGACAAGTCATAAAAACTGGAAATCCGTATGTTTGGAAAGTCTCTGAAGAGTTTTTACACATCATTACTATCTTAGTCGCTTCTGGTTGTTTTCTTATACTAAAACAACAGTCATTTTCAATTTAACATTTCATTAACATTTAAACTTTGCTGTACTTGCACTTGCACAAAAACATGTTCCTCGCCAAATATTTAAATTTTCATGATATTAATTTTGTATATTAAATATATATATATTTTTTAATCAGTTCTATCAGACATTAAATTTGATTACAAATTCAATTTTATAAAAAATTCTTAAAAATTTTACTTTTCTTATATTTGAAACATCGAAAAGTCGAGTTTTGTTCGACTTTTCGCAAAATAACATTTAAAAATTTTCATGATAATAATTTATTATATTAAATGTACATATCTTTTAATCATAAATAACATTTTCAAATTTTCATGACATTAATATGTCTATTAAACATTATTTTTAATAAGTTCTTTAAAAAAAAAATTCTATACTAAAGCAAGTTTTGTTATAAAAAAAATTCATAAATATTTTACTTTTGCTATACATTTGAAAAGTCGAGATTTCTTTTACTTTTAATATACAGGTGGCGCACGAATCGTGCTACTGTCGGCTGTTAATGGGGACGGTTATTTAAGGATGTTGAAGGAGTTTTTTTACCTAGAACTGTACAAAACGAAATCAAGGAATTTGACTAAATTAAAGTAGTCCATTAATTAAAACAATAACTGAGGCGATCCCGACATCAACCTTTCAGACCGCAATGAATAATTTTTTGATCAGGTGTTGCATATGCATGAATGAGAATGGATATCATTTACGGTCTGTCATCTTCAGAAGCAATTAGTTTTATAAAATAAAATTTAATTTTCTATACAATAAACAAATATATGAAATACATTGAATAAAAAAAGGTTATTTTATTGTAGCACAATTGGTGCGTCGCCATGTATTTAAAAAAATCGAAAAAGTATTTTTACGTAGATTTGAAAAAGTTGAAAAGTCGACGTTTTATATATTAGAGAAAGCCGAAAAGTTAACTATATATCCCTATCACTGACTTTATAATAACAATTAATTTTAATTCATTAATTGCACCAACATTAACACAAACAAGGAAACCTTTTTAGTTTCTTGTGAGCAGTTTCTTTTGAAAAAGAAAGATTCAATAAAGAAAATTAATGGAAAAAAAAGTTTCTTTTGAGCGCATAAGAGTTCTATCGCCAAGATATCCACATTACACTTGTAAGTTTTTAGTTCTTTGATTTATAAGCATTTTGAAAAATCTTTTCTCTCTCTTAAACTCCAAAGATGGACAAATGCCATAAGTTAGGCCGGGCCGAAGCTATTTTTTGGTATTATTTAATATTCACGCCCTTACAAATTTACATAAATTGGGCTGATTTCCATCAACCCATCAAATACTACACATTGCTCTTAACTAACGAACAGATGGTAGGAATATTTTAAGAATTCTGAGAAAGAGTTTTTTTGAAAAGATTTTAGGATTTAGTCCTTGTATTAGCAAGCTTTTTTACTACTAGACCAATGCTCTCTTCTCATAGAAAACGTATGCTTGACCGTTTTTTCCGGCTGAAAATTCGTATTATTTTAATATTTTTTAATAATGAGCAGGAATGGCAGGCCCATTCTGACCTTTATTAGTTATTATCATATATGAATGAACATTAAAAGTTTAATAATACAATTTTCGCAGTAAAACGCTCTTTAAACCTTCAATAAACATTTATAAATCATTTTTTTTTAATTTATGAATAAATGCAACAATGTGCATTGTGTAGAAACACTAAATGTATCATTCTACCAAAGCTGGATTTGGTCCTTGTATAGCCAACGATGCTGAATCGATATTGAAAACCACAGTTTATACTGATTTAGACTGTTTTCCAGTGAAAATGTGCACCTTCTTTTACTATTTTTCGTTAACTACTTCCACAATTAGGACGACCTCTTTTAAATTTATATGAGACAGGATAAATCTTTATCCTATATATTACTTTTTATTTAATGACCAAATGATGAAATTGCTGAAAAATCAGTGCTTTTGAGGGCAGTTTTTTTCCTACTGGTCCGATATTTTTATAACATCCTGCCTATGAATATAAGACATCTTTGTGCAAAATTTCAACCTTCTAGTTCAATACTGATATTGCCCTCAAACGGAATTACTTATCTTACATAAAATGCATACAAATGCTGCAAACTGAATTCTGTTAGAGTAAATTTTTCATAGCGATAATGAAAAACGGAATGCATACACCGAAGATTCGACATTTGAGACTAGTACACGGTTGTTTGAATTAAACATTGAAAATATGTTCCGTTGGATCGAACGGACAATTGTTGGATACAGGCATTTTGCCATTTGGTGCAATACACATGAAATTTGATTAAACAAAGGCCACAATAAAATATTAAACGAACTATAAGTTCCAGTAAATGAATTTGAACAACCGTCATACTTATGTTTTCCCTCTCGATTACATCTTCTCTTTCTACGCAGACCCAGCCAGCCTTACATTTTTGCGTGCAGAGTTAATGGCAACATTGAGCAACAAGTATTCCGTAAGAGGTCAGTACAATGCTTCAACAGTGGCGACCCCTATCTTATTTTCAACAAATGCGCGAGTGAATGAAAATGCTTAGGTCGAACGTAGAGCAACTAATAAAAAGAGACATTATTTGCTATTCTGAGTCATATCACTCACATCGCAATAACTCCACTCAATTCCTGAGACATTTCTCTCAAATCGGAAAAAAGGGGAACAAGAGGGAACGTCAAATTGCTTCCATTGTAATTGTTGCCACTTATTTATTATTATTTGTTAATTATCTGTTATTATTTATTTATGGCCATAGTTCTGGCTGCAAATAAATACATTTGCATGTAAACATATTACAATAACGACATTTTCATTTCACTCAACATTCGAAAGGGGGCATTTTTATCCGCTGACCTATTTCAACGCCATCAAACGATCATCATCCTCACTATTTTTATCCAGAGAGTATAAATTTTTCTTGATATATTTCTTTACTCTATGGATCGACATAGATTTTTACGACGGTCAGGGTCTCAGATCACTATTTCCAGCTTGTTACAGTCGAGCCGAGAGTATTGAATTCATAATTGTTATCGCATGTCTCAAATACGAAACGTATGTCGGAATAATTCAAGGCGTACAGGTGCCGCATAAGTGAAAGAACCACACGAATTGCAATGCACGTACGTGTTAGGCAAAGGCTGGAATACCCATTGCCTTATTGCCTAATTTCATAATTAGAGATTTAAGTGAGCGGCCCTTTTTCTCTTAAATTATTCCTGTCATCTCTTAGTGATATTTTATCGGTGCAAATCGCTGGACTTAGACTGGTCAGCAACTTCAACCGAGGTCTAACACATATGGGCCTCATCAACATCGGAGTTAAGTATCCTCCGTTCGCTTACCAAACTGCAGAGCATAGTGAACATAGTACAGAGAAGTCCCCAGAAAGAAAAAGGTTTCCCTGCACAATTTCACCACCTTATATTTTCATTAATTAAATACGAATGGTAAGAAAATCATCAACTCTAAGTG
This sequence comes from Philornis downsi, assembly GCA_019455685.1. Lineage (NCBI taxonomy): Eukaryota > Metazoa > Arthropoda > Insecta > Diptera > Muscidae > Philornis > Philornis downsi. Next base: position 1,628,200 of record JAHXMU010000724.1, on the reverse strand, counting down.
TATGATTTGTAATGGCCTAGATAGGTTTTTGAAGAGCCAGTATTCACTTTTGAAGGAGAAGCTAAGCTGCAGTTACCCTTTAATACAGTTTGATTCTAGCATTTTCGTGTTTGTTTTTTTTAGTTATCACATTTCATTAATTGGCATCCCAGGATCCGGGGGAAATTGCAACATTTTCCTGTTTCATTTTCCCGGGAATAGTTTTTATTTTATACGATTGATGTCGTCGCTTACAAAAGAATACCATTTTCTCTCCATTATATTATAACAAATATAAAAATTAATAAATTCGTACTCACCCTATCAACTAATTGCTCATCGTTACGTTTACGCCGCATGGGGGCTCTTAGTATCCGGCCATCTGTAGAATCCATTGTAATGCTTTTGCTTCTCTAGTGTCAGACTGTCCGAAAATCAGGAACAACTCTTATACTTCATAAACCTAAAGGTTTGAAGATGAACTGAGCTGAAATCCACAATAACGCGTTTTAACAATCGTTCTCCTTTATTGTTGCCGATGAAATCCAACGATTTACCGCTGGGTTTGTGTCAGTGCTTTACGATCTTCGACGTGTTAATGGCGCTACGTCGTACGTATGGGAGATGCATGTCTAAGCTACAACGTTATGGTGGTTGTGTGTACTCATAAGGTGGATGGCCAGGCTATTTGTAAAAGCTGGTAGTTAATGGGTTGCAGTGATCCACATAACGTTGGTGACTCTTAAAATATAATGGAATGTATTGTTGTTGTTGTTGGTGTCCGCAGACTATGGATGGAAGCGATGATTGACGGACGTCGTTTAGCATGAACGCCGCCGCCTCGTGGTATAAATAGATAGTTCTAAACTTTTGGCCGGTTTAATGATGATATGTTTACTTATCGTAAATTAAACTTAGGTTTTGATTCGTTGCATTCTCTGTCGGCAGCGAAGTTATGAGTCTCTCTCTTGCATCCTATCCTTTTTGCTCTTGGAGTTTGGCAGTTGATTTTAAGTAAATATTTATGAGATTATCTCAGTTGATGGCAAGTGCGGGAAGGGGAAGTAGACGTCTCTGAATGTGTGGGATGACTGACTAAGTTGGCTTCTTTCAAAGGAATTCTCTGTTTGTTTATTTAATGATGTCCCAAAAAGGAATCTGCAAAGAAACAACAAAAAGCGGAGATTAAAAGGTGCATTAGCAATGAAATCGGATATGTAGATGATTAAATGAGATGCAGAGGATGATGCGTCATTCAATGATGACGTACCGAAAAAAAATGTCTTTGATTGAAAGCGGATGCAAAAATTTAAACAGAAAATGTGATACTACTGAAAGTTCAGCTAAAGGTTTTAGAACTCCTTCATATTTTTTTGTTTTGTTGTTGAAAATCGCTTCATCATTCCCAATCACATTAATTCAGTTTCATCAACTTTTAAACAAGATTTCATTATGTATACGAAAATCGCATACACTTGAAGAAAATTTTTCTTTTTATGAAAAAAGTGAAATATAATTTACAATTTTATTTCTGTTCCCAAAACAAATTTACAAAATGAAAATTCACAATTCACAAATGAAAAGTTTCATAGAAAAAACATGTTGTCTGTCTATGACCCATCAAGTAAGGATTAAGTAGAAAGTTCTGAGCGTTTTCCACTAGATGTCTCCAGTCAGTCATATCTCATGATATATAAATGTCATTGGGTCATATCATACGGAGATTAAGGATGACATGATCATTCAAGAAAGGTCTCTGACAATCTGGTATGTGATGAGACCTATAGAGGGATACAGCGTTCCAAAAATGAATGTTAAAAAGAGAAAATGCGATAAATTTTTCCGTATCTTTACGACCAAGAAGAAGAGGCGGATCAGGTGATCACAAAAATGTATGCTGTTTACGGATGCCATCCAGTATCGAATGCAACAGCAAAGCGACAGTTAGGCCAATCATAAGAAATATCGATAAAAACATGGAAATCTTCGAGTCGAACCGGTATTTAAGCACTCGTTCCATTCCTCACCATTTGAAGATTAGACAGAAAATCGTTTCATGTCATTTGTACATATACGCGGTGTATGGATGCAACAATAGTAAAAATAAAAGAACCTTATGAGCCAATTGTATTAACACCAGCCACTAGGATATCTACTGTCATCTACTTACCAGAATAAAGCTGGTGATTGACCAGAAGTGGAAAGATTTGACCAATAGGTAGAATGAACATATCACTATTGATGTGCCCGGAGCTCCAAGAGATTGGGTGGAAGGCGATAAGCGATTATCACTGTTTCAATCACTTCGAAGTCAAGTTTTTTTCCTCTAATAGAGAAAAGGATTTCTTCAATTGTGGAATAATGAAATTGGCTTTGAAATGGGCCACGATAGTGAACAAACCGACTCAAATTTGATAAATGTAAATACGTTAATTTCGTCGTCAAAATAGTATTGTTTATAATCAATTACTTGCTCCGAAAAGGACGGAGAGAGAGCTTCCCCATTCAGTGAACTTATTGTTTTTAGATTCACTGAATGGGATCATTTTTTAAGTTTGAGCTTTATTTTGAGAATATTTTACAGGGTTGTTACAAAAGGTTTCCCAAATAGAATGGTCCAAGGTTAAAATGGAAGCTGTGTGTGAAATATTAACAGCTTTTTTTTTTTTTGAATGGAACACAACGTCGTTCAAATGTCGTCTGCTGCTTTGCACGGTTGTAATTTTCAATGGCTCTGTCGCATACGTCGGGCTGAATTTGTGCGATAACCTGGGCCTTTTGTTGCCCTAAGGGACATTGGTAGATTCTAACTTATAGGCATAAACGTGCGACTTCAGAAAACGTCACATGAAAATATATAGCGGAGTTTCAAATCACACGATCTTTTTGCCAAATTCATGCCACCTTCTCGGGAAATAACCATGCCCTCTAATCGTTCATGCAGAATGTCCATTATGGCTTTCATTCATTTCATTGTAGCGCTCTTCGTTGATGATAATAGATTAACCAACGTAGTTTTCGAAGAAGTACGGATCAATGATGTCGACGGCTCGAAATTTGCACCAGACAGTAAATTTTGGATGAACCGCCTACTGGTGAATCTCATGTGGATTAACGTCGTCCAATATATGGCTATTTTGTTATGTCATTCGTTCAGAAATACAACTCGGCGCTAACGAGGATTTTTTTGGGCAAAATAAAGGTTCTTTTCCAACCACTCCATAGTGAGCGAACAAATTGCATTATCTACGATCAATAACTCTTACATCAGTTGGACTTTATGCGAGTGCAGGCTCAAACCTCGACATAAAAGTTAAAAAGTTAAAGTCTACAAAATCCAAGTTCTTGTGCAAGGCGAGGAACTGGCTGCCTTGGTTTCTGATGCACACTTTCACGAACAGCGACTGTGTTCTCGGCCGATATGGTGTTCTTCTGATGTTTGGGTGTTGTTTGATTATTAACGGTCGTCTGGAATTTGTTCACCAAACGTTGGAGAGTCTAATTCGAAGGGCCACCGCATTTACCCTAAAATGTTTGCAACGAGCGCAAAATTTACGCTAACTAACAACTCGTTTCGGTTTTTTAGTTTTATCATTTGCCAGTTCTGCTCACTCGTGTAGCCTAACATGATGATTTGCCATCGGCTCCTAAATAATAAATAATAGATTTAACATACGGCGCCGGAACAATATTTTCACCATAGGCTGTAAAAATCGAACCGCTTTATTTGAAAAATCCGTTCCATTACTGAGTGTGTTTTCAGCGGCACTGAGAACATAGTCGCTCAAAGAAAGATGCATATTGGTAAAGTCCTTCAATTCCATTACCATATGCCACCATATAGGTCAATCCCCACTAAGTTACACAACGCCGGTGTAAGTCAACTAAATATTGTTAACAATTAACAGATGTCAATTTTTCTAAGCTGTCAGCCTGACATTCTTATAGCTGATTCCTGCTGACTGTTAAAACTCGTTTCCACCAAATCATCTGTGAACGAGAGCAGAACTTTCTAATCTCGAAGCAATTGCCAGTTGGTGGTCCTCATCGGGAAATATACCATTTTTTTTATTTATTTACTAATCCTACAATAAACTGAATCTAAAAATAGATAACTATGTACAGTTTTTGAGATTTATTTCGAGATATTGCAACAACTAAATCCTGTTATTACATAGAAGTGATTTAATTGAATGGAATTACAATCGATTTGGAAGGTAAACAACTTCATATGCAAAACAAAAATAAATAGTAGAGCCAAACATTAAAAGCAAATTATTGTTCATAGAGTGATTGTCTGCGAAAATGACCACTTATTGACACACATTTTCAGTTTGATAAATTCCCCTTATTAAGTTATTTATAAATCGTTACATTCTCCTATTACGGAAAAGGAGAATAGAGACACTTACTAAAATAGTTATCATTTAATCTTTTAAAATAATTGTTAAAAAGTTCGTATCCTGTTTCCTCATGTAGCACAGAAGTGCGATGCCACCTCCAATGCTTGTTGAAAATCATTTTTAAGCATTTGTTTCGAAGAATTTTCATTTTTCGTAAGTGGCTCTTTGCCGCGTTGTGCCATATAGATGAAGCGAAAGGCATTATAGGCATTATAACACACTAGCAAATAAAATTATTATTTTGAAGACTTAGACTCATCTGTTTAAAAATTGTCATAATGCCCTAAATTAACGCAGTGCCTTTTAGAAAGATATTTGAATATGTTTCTGGAAGGAGAGTTTTTTATCTGAAATCACCCCAAGATATTTGACATCATTTAGAGTATCTATGGTGTTTCCTACAAATTATATTGGTCTCGCTGGGATTCTTTTCAGAGATTTGTTGAAAGGGAAAATTATGCTTCGGGTTTGAGAACGTTAATTTTAATTTTCCATTTTTAAAGTATTTGTTGCAGGCCATAAGACTATTTTCCATTTTCTTTAAGAGAGCGTTTGTTAACTTGTTTGATGAAATTACCGTCGTATCGTCTGCATAATAAGCAGTGTCAACTTCTTTAAGAGGTTTGAAATCCGAAGTATAGATCGAGTACAGAATTGACGATAAAATTGATCCTTTTGAACGATGAGATACTCTGTCCAACCGAAGCCGCAAACTCCCTGTTGTGTAGAAAACCGTCGATAAACTTACACAAATACTTTGGCTCATCTGCTACAACCAATTTAAGAAGTAGACCGTGATGCCATGTAGTGGCGAATGCTTTCTCAACATCAAGTAATACTGGGTGTCCGTCGGGAAGGTATACTACTTTGTTTTGCCGCCATTTTGGTAAACCTTAGTCTTGACAGTTTATATTTGGCAGTTGTGAAGTAGAGACGTGGCAAATTTATTATGGAAAAATATTCGTTAAACCAACATGTTTTAATTATTAAAACATTTTATCAAAGTCAATCATCGAAACAATGTGCCAACAAGACGAACTATTTATCGTGTAGTGACTGATTTCGAAGAAAGAGGGTCTATAGCTGATAGGGCCAAGCATAGACAAGATCGGCTGAAAACATTACTGCTGCTTAAGAAAGTATTCAAAACAATCCATCAACCTCAATTCGACGCTATGCTCAGGAGCTTGGTATTCAAAAGAACAACTTTGGGCACAATTTTGCACAAGGTTTTGCATTTGTTTCCATTTAAGATACAGTTGGCACAAGAGCTTCTTTCAAGACCATTTACGCTGCCGTACATATGCCAATAGGATGGTATAGCTCGCCTATGATAACCCTGATTTTCATTAAAAAATCATAAAGAGTGACGACATTTCCATTTGAATGGTTATGTGAATAAACAGAATATTCGGTTCTGGGCAATGGAAAACTCTCAAATTATTCATCAGTCACCTTTGCATGCATTAATAGTGACAGTCTGGTGTGGAATTTGGAGAAGGAGGAATCATTGGACCTTACTTCTGTCAATGGAGAGCGATATCGTGATATGATTGAAAGCTTTTTAACGCCACAACTGCATGCTTTAGGCTTGATTAACATGTGGAATCAACAAGATGGTGCAACATTGCATATAGCCAGGATTACAATGGAATTACTGCGAGACCTCTTTCCACAACAAGTTATTTTAAGAAATGGTGATGTTGACTGGAATCCACGGTCGCTTGATTTGACGACTCCGGTCTTCTTTTTGTGGGGATATCTGAAAAGCAAGGTTTACTCAAACAAACAAACTCAAACAAAATATTCGTGTTGAAATTAATGAAATGCCGCGTGAAGTGTGTAAGAGAATTTAATGAAAAATGTGCTCAAAAGGGCTCGCATTTGTGAGGCTAACAGAGGCAGACATTTATCTGATATTGCATTCCATACATAATTGCTGGCATTAAGTAAAACATTTATCAATATAATACCCATTCTCTTTCATTTAATCAAAAATTATAAACAAATAAAAATAGTATATCTTCCGGACGGACACCCTGTATTAACCCTTTTGACTTTGGTATTGACTTTCCGTTGCGCTTGTTCCTGATTATTTTATTTTCATCCTACCAATTTGGTGAATAGTGCTATGTTCTTTTCTAAACCCAACTTGCTCATGGGATATTATGCTAAGAGACGTGGCAACCTTATCTATTGTGTTATGAATTAGTTTTTCATATATTTTTCCTAAACTGCTTAGGAGAGTTATTGGTCAATGGATCAATGAATAAACTATGTACTGTATTCAGTTAAACAAGTTTTTTTTTAACAATATCATTCGAAACCCTTTCTAGTAGTTTACCTTGCCTTTACAAATGTTGGCCAATTAGTCCTAAATTCCACGTGAACTTGCAAGGATTTACATATTTCCATTATTTAACCATCAAACAGTACAATCAACTGCTACTACAAATAGGAATGTAGCCTAAAGATATGATATATTTCGTGGTCATTGGAGTGGCAGGCACATAGCTATTCAAAAAGCCTCATAATAAACTTTACCGCAAATCCATCCATCGGCCAGCACATACATCATTCCACCCCAAAGTCATACCAAAGAAAAGCGATCAATATAATCAGAAAAATTGGCAATTTTCCATGTGGAAATTGAAAATTTCTCACAAAACCACAATGTTATCATATATTTATTGTGAGGCATTGCATTATACTGGACTAAATGGAATACAAACGAAATCAAATGACAGAATCGAAACAAATAATATCAATATGAGCATTGAAATGATGAAAAGTATTGATTTAATTTTTATTTTACAAAAGGGCCAGCCACCAATGATGGTGTTGAAATGTTGAGTAGATGGTCACCATCCCCATTATATTAAATGTTAAATTTGAAATAAGTAAGGTTTACCTTGCAGGAATAAACAAATTTAATACCGGACAGGTATAAGAGACAGTTAACAACCAAAAATGTGCCTTCGTGGATACTTCATGTATAAAAATGTGTATTCATTCATTTTTCATATAAACAAATATCTTCGTAGGAACTTTGCATATAGAAAAACGTCTTCATGGGCACCTTTTATTGAGAAAATGATGTTCGCCGTCACTTTTCATGTAGAAAAATATCTTCACTAGCAAATTTTATATAGAAAAGTATTTTCGTAAGCAAATTTTATATAGAAAAGTATCTTCACATAAATTTCAAACCAATATATTTTCGAAGTATCATATTGAATAAAATTTCAATTTATTCATATGTAACGAAAAATATCAGCAGGATAATAAAAAATGTACTGTATTTGAAAACTTCTAAAAATAACTAAAAACATTCAACTCAAGCTTTTCCAAAACATAAATTGACATAGTTTAAAGTTTCTGAAATTTAGCAAGATCGTTTTGTATATCATTTCAACACACACCTTTTTTTATTATTATTATTTCTTCTATTATATTTACACTTAAAAAATATTTAACAAATGTTAATATTTACAAATTTTGAGATGTAACTAAAAGTATTGCAGCAAGTATATATGTTTTTTATTTTTTTTTAAGTAAGAATCGTTTTCCATGAAGGAGAAGTCAGCTAAAGGGAAAAAATAGGACAAAACCTTCTGAATAGTGAAGCAAAAAAATTGAGTTTAATGCTTCGACAGTATTAGTTAACGGCATTAATTCATAAAAGATATCACAGCTGTTCCTATAAAGTTCTTATCAGTGTATGGGTTGATAACTTTTTTTGGTTTTCAAATTTATCACTTATCCTGGCAATAAAGTTACGTTAAAGTTAAAGTTATCTTCTTTAAAACGTTCATGTAACATCAGTGTTAGAAACCTCATGTTTAAGCCATATACAGGGTGGCGCAATAGAACGTGCATATTGCATTATCTTTTTTTGCGGGGTAGAAAGGCGCGTGTGGGGGGCGCCTACATCGTTGGGTTGGTGGGCTCATGGAGTTTTAGTCGCTATGAATCACTTCGGCGGGAAGCGTCGCGCATTTTGTGTGTGCGCATTTTACGAGAACTCTCGTTCATATATTGCTAGGCGACTATATTGTGCTGAATATGGACTACGGCGAATTAGTGAAGCTCCGAGTGCTAATTTAATTAAAATATGAGTAAAGCGTTTTGAAGAGACCGGTTCAATATTTAAAGCACAAGCAAATGCTCGTCCAAGAACATCTAGGACCGAAGACAATGTTGAGAGAGTTATGGAGTCAGTACGAGGAAATCCACAAATGTCGACTCGCAAGAGATCGTCTGTCATACAATTATCGCGACGAAGTTTGCAACGAATTTTAACATTGGATCTTAAACTGCATCCATATAAGCTGCAATTAACACAAGAATTGAAAGAGTCTGACTTCATAGCAAGGCTCGCATTTGCTAATGAAATGCTTAATCGATTTTCCAATTTTGACAATATCCTTTTCGCTGACGAGGCTCATTTCCGTCAGGTTCATAAACCGTCAAAATTGTCATTACTGGAACAGTGAAAATCCCAAAATCCACCCAAGCGCTGCAATAAATTAGCATAATATTCGCCGTTGATGGGTTTTCCTTTGTGAAGATAATAAAGCCCATCAAAAACAATAATCATATAAAAGATATGGGCGAACTATAATATTTCTGAATCATTTTAGTTAGTGCTTTATAAAATCTCATTGGAAAATCAGAGATTGCAGTACATAAATATTGGCAACTTTGTGCCTTTCATAACATACTATGCGCCGCCGTCACTGAAAATTTTCGATCGGCTCGGAACTCGGCTGCTCACCACCTCTGATAACAACAATGTCGGCACAGATCGATAACTTGTCAATATGCCATTATTATTGTCAACCCCTTTTTGGCATTTAATACACTCAAGTTGGACGATTTATCTGGACTTTATCAGCATTGTGTCGCATAACGCCCCCTATGTTGAAATTAGCAACACAACTACGATGCAAGACATTAATCTCGTATAAAACCAAACAGCTCGAGACTGAAAAGTCAAAGAGAAAATGTAAATAAAATGTACCTATTAAAATGAAATAAGTTTATAAACAAAAGATAATAAGCTGCACCACAAATGGTAAACAAAAATAAAAAAAAGCCGAATGAGTGACTGTAGCGGACAGATGCAAACTACATAATAAAAGATCAACAAAATGACAAAAAATAACGCAAACGATTAATAAAAAAAACATCAACAGCAAACAATTGGAATTGCAAATTACAATCAAATTCGCGCAATAAAATGCGAAAAATGCCCATAAAAATTCACCGAAACAGAGAAAATCACACATGCCAGCCAGACATCTAGCCAGCATCATCAAAAAGACCCGGTTCGTACTTGAATGACATTGAATAATTATGCTGTGGTTGTTTTAAATATCATTCCCGCGTTTTCCCGCTCGTCACTCGATTTGTCATGCATGTATAGGTACAATAGCATCTTTCACTTTGTTAAAAAAGTAACGTAAAAAAAGTGATAAAAGAAAATGCGATGATGATGATTTAAAAAAATGCAAAATTCCCACAACGAAAGGATTGTATGAAGCCTACACTCAGGAAATAATGTAGTGAACTTTTTTTCTGGAAAAGAACACCAGGTCGTAGAGTAATCTACCTATACGTATATAAAATTGTTGCTTTTGTGACTGGCTAATAGACTGACTGACTGATCATCGCTTAGGCCAAACGACTTAAGCAAGAATCTCGAAAATTGGGCTATACATACGCCTCTCATACAGTAGGAAGGATTTTCCAAAATTCGAACTTTTAAGGATAAAACAAGGTAAACAAGAACAAATCTGGTACTCAGCTCAAAAGGCTAGAATTAGAATCATGAAAATCGTCTGCTTCCAGCATAGAAAGACGATAGGAAAGCTTTTTCAAAGTTCGTACTTTTATGATTAAAAACAGATTAAAGGTGGACAAATCTGGTGTCATCGCCCAGTTCAAACGGTCAGCGCTAGAATCATGCAAATTGGCGTCCGAATTCCTTTTCTATAGCAAAAAATCGGGTGAGGCGTTTTCGTTGCTTTAATGGATAAAAGCAGAGTAAAAGGGGACAAATGGGTTAAAATCGTCCATTTGTAATGGCTGTAGCTGGAGCAATGAATATTGGTGTCCGCAATCTACTTCTAGAATATAAACGCACTAAGAAGGGGTTTTTTCAAAATTCGTATCTTTAGGAATAAAAAGGAACAAAAGGAAGTACCATTGCCTAGCACAGACAGATAGATCTAACATCATGAAAATTGGAGTCCATGTTGTTTTTCCAGAATAGGCAGGCGATAAGAAGAAGTTTTTCGAAATTCGTGATTTTAGGACAAAAACCAGGGTAAAAATCCAGTGTGATTGCCCAGTCCAAACTGCTGAAAAATGGTATTCATGTTGTTCTTCCAGAACAGACAGGCGACAAAAAAAAAAGATTTTTTTTTGAAATGCGTGATTTTAGAGTAAAAACTGTAAAAAGAAATCCGGCACGATCGATTAGTCAGAACTACTACAAATTAGTGTCCATGTTGTTCTTCCAGAATAGAGTGGCGATAAAGGAAGAGGTTTTGCGAAATTCTTGGTTTTAGGGTAAAAAGTGGAAAAACATCCGGTACGATCGCCCAGACTGAACTGATGAAAATTGTCCATGTTGTTCTTCCAGAATAAGCAGGCGATAAAAAGAGGTTTTTCGAAATTCGTGGTTTTAAAGTAAAAATAGGGTAAAAGGTGTGAAAAATCCAGTGCGATCGCCCAGTCCGAAATGCTGTAAATTTTTGTCGATATTGTTCTTCCAGAATAGACAGGCGATAAGAAAGGGGTTTCCGAAATTCGTGCGCGCGATAAGGGGGAAATAAAAAGGGATTACAACGGCCTGACTAAACAGTTAGACCTAGAATTATGAAAATTGATGGAATATAATTTTCCGACTTTTGTACTTTCAGCGGAGAAAATAAAAGTGAGAGTGTACGAAAACAGTGCTACTGTCCACCTCAAACGATTAAACGTATATCGACTATAGATGAAACAACGCTGAGAGAATCCGAGAAAAAAATATTCCATGAATTAATGGGCTCGCCACAGTTCGGATTAGAGAATTTCTCTTCCCAGAACTTAGCCGGAATAGGATATATTTGAACTCTGTGTAGTTTTAACTAAATATTCCATCTTTCCACCAAGTTTATAATAGCGAAAATTCATCAATAATCTGGTTTAAAAGAAAAAACTCCATATTCCGTTGACTTCTAAGAACTCTCTTACTGCACCGAATTTTTTCTTGTTGGATCATTGCCACAACATCAGCAAATTGGGATGATTTAAAGCAATACTTTCGAATAATGTGGCCGGCCATGACACAAATGTTAGAATACGCTACTATCGTGCTTATGATCATGGTTTCGAAGACCCATAAATCACCATATCTTTATTCAATCAACGGCTATCTCGGTATGTTCGAAGAGATGATCAAATATTCGACATGTCTAGTAAGATCATCGCAAATTGATGTTCGGAAGCAGTAGATCTGTTTCACCCAGTCAACAAATAAAATACGTGTAAGCTCGCTAAGTGTGAGCAGCTCTTTCTTTCGCCATTTACGTTTTGTAAGAGAATTTCTTTTGTATTTTTCTATATCTTTACCTTGCGGAATGTGTGCTTGTATATCATTTGATACGGCAAGAATGTAACAAACAGAAGGAAGCATTTAAGATAATATATTTTACTCAAATGTGTTCCCTGCAATAAATCTTTATTGAACTTCTAAAAACTTGACACAGCTTAATATTTCGCAAGATCGTGACAGAGGAATATAAATGGACTACATCGACCCACCCTTTCTGGTACCTCCCATGCAAATTGATCTATTTCCTGAAATTTAATACAAATTTCCCTGTAACTTATCATCTATAAACCGCTGCAACTTTAATTTTTGTCCACAATATTGAACGTAATGCGTGACAGAATTTGAAAAAATTAACCGATTTACCTTCTGCTACCTCACGTACAAACAAATAGGACGATGTAAATCATATATTCTTTGGATAATATCTTTAATACAGCTGATTAAATTGACGTATAATAAAGTTTGTCAAAGTATCAGAATGAAGATAGAGCGCATTGTCACACCCCTTCTGATAAACAAATTGTCAAATTTTCCGAAATTTAATATTTTTTCTGTATTTTCTACGAAGTATTTGTAAATATAGGTTGACCGACCGTGGCGCGATAGTTAGTAAACGCGCCTATCGTTCAATACCGCGTACAATCTTATATCATTATTTGAGCGGCGGTCATCCCGTGGCGTCTGACGAACACTTCGAGTAGTCGAGTAATCGACAAATTTTGTAAATGCTTTTCAACTGTGACGTTTCGAATTATAGTTAAACTGTAGGTCTCGTTGAGTGAGTCTAAAAATAGAATGCAAGTTATCTCACTGAACGTGGGAAGCTCAACCATGTTTCATTCATAAGATGTCAGGGAATTTGTTCTATTTAATTGTGACTGTAGACCTAGATGACCTAATTTTGCCCATTACATCGGCTGATAATATGTAAGACCGACCAAGTAACGATGCTCTTTTTGGTAGCTCCCATACAAATATTTTTATTTTCATCTCTTCAGAAGCTGTATTGAAATCAGTCAAAATTTGTCAAGGAGGACACAAAAAAAAAAAAACAATGAAAACATAACATTTTTCAAATGAATAAAGAAAAAGTACTTAATCGAATTCAAATTAATCACTAGTTGCACCCTATGATGCCTTTCTCCACCCTTCATTTGCGTCCACATATTTCGAGTGGTATCTGGCGAATGTTGGCTTCCGATTCCTCAATCTAATTCATAGATTTCGGACTCGATAACTTTTGAGTTTCAAATATTTCAGTTTTGCTTACTGCCGTAGCCATGATAGGCGGGTGTTTCCTAGGATGCTTTGTACCGCTTACCCCTAAAACGCAGGCCTCTCTACCTGATCCTGTAATTAAGCAGGCAAAGGGTATGATGCTTGCGTACAAAAACAAAGTAGTGTGGTCTCGTGCCAGGCGCCCTTGGAACAGGTGGATTATGTCTTGGGGTCCACCTATAATAAGACGTCAAACTGACCTTGGACCTCGTTTTTCGAAAACCATGTAAAGGGGAGATGTCATAGTTAACAACAAGATAATTACGCTTCTGGCAACAGGAGCGAACACAGAGAAGCCGTCGAGAGATATCGGAAGATGTATCTTTTCCGTTTTAATAGTCGTACGACCATGGAGTTCTTTCGTAGATATCTGGTTAATAGATTAGAGGAGCATGGCATTAATTTGCGGTGTCGATATTTCTCTTCGAACATTGAAAATCTGCCGCAGAAAATGGATTACCACTTCCATGCGAGGTATGATAAAACAAAACTGGAGTAGCTTGTCTGCGAAACCCAGAACAGAGGGTTCTTCTCTTCTGGTAGCACGGGTGACCAGGGGCTCAAAGAACATTGTTCTTGTCTGGTCGTGGCGTTGGACCCCTTGTGGGAGCATCGTGCTGGCTGTGGTTGCCCGAATATGTGTTTTCAGAGTTTTTGCACTTTTACTAGATTTGTTTAGATGCTATACTGCGCGATCGAACAACTCAAACACAAATATAAAAATTAGCTACAGTGAAAGGAAGAGGTAAAAATAGGTAAATTCAAATTTAATGTACCACAAAGTTATAACACCTACCAGTAGTTTGGGAGTTAGAGGCATTCTCAGTACACTCTTCAGGGAACCTGATACAATTGTCAACACGTTCTTCCAGAAGCCTAATACAAGCCAGCTCATATGCACCGTGAGGTAAACCAGAATAAAAGACCTACGGATTCTTGAATGGGTATGACTTTGAAAAACATTGGTAATAAAAGGACTTTCACTGCTCGAATTATAAAAGCTTATTTTATAAATACTCAGTAATAAAAACTCTTAAACACTCCTCAATATACGTTTATTTATAACACACATTATTCATTTGAGTTCGATCAATTACGTGTAAGATGATGTTCAGGTCTCAGAAATATTTCGTAAATTAGTATAAATAATATACGATAGATGGCATCAGTGTCATTCCGTTATTGGCATTTACTTATAAGGCTGAAATATGAATAACTAACTTATTTGTCGCAAAACAATGCTCTAATAATGCCAGTGATGTAACCCAGAGGTTAAAGACAAACCACAAATTTGAATTTGCGCCTAAGACTTTGGAGGGATAGTTAGAAAACAAATTCTCTTCCATCTCATAATTAGCATATAGGAGAGGTTCTCACTTTTAATTCGTTTCCGTTTAAGAAGCTTTTACTAGACTTTGTCGGGCACATCGAAAGTTGACCGCATCCCCTTTCCTCTCATAATTGGCACATGAAGGAGGTTCTCACATTTATTGAGCTTCCGTTTAAAAAGCTTTTATTTGACTTTGCCGATTACTTTGAAAATCAAACTCTTGTTTATTGCCATGACATTGGCTAGTACCGACCGTCGAGCCAACCGAGGTCAGCCAATTGGAGGTAGTTATTTCCGAAATGCATTTCAGTCCCCAAAGCAGTATATTGATCCACAAATTGGTTATCAATATTCATAAATGAACTTCTGTTTTCTCTTGACTGTTTCGTTATTTTCACCAATAAAAAAATCAACTTTTCCTCGGGGCACACATTTTTATTGTTTGATTAAAGGCAAATTTTTATTACCATATTTTTCGCAATGAATGCGAAAAAACGAAGGCTTTAATGAAAATTCAAAAATTGACGACAATTTTTATTTGAAACTAAAATGCGAAAAATAATTTTACAGCAGAAATGATAAACATTTTCATCAGGAGTGAGTGCGCATAAATTAGCTGGGGTGTTGGAAAAACCTGTTGCATATTTTGATTGCACAGGTGGCAAAAAGAAATTTGGAGAAGCAAGTTCGTGAAGCATCCATTGAATAAAATTGCTTCACAGCTCAATGTCAATGGAAGGCACACGCGACGAAAACATACGGAACCAAAAACATAAAATATATGAAAAAAAGAAACATAAAAAAGCACAAAGAACTTGAAATCATATTCAATTTAAGTTATTTAAATTATTTGCATGGCTATGTCTAATACTAATATTTAAGCATGATTATGACCAAATGGACCATCAAAATGCCAGAATTACAAGCAAATATGAAGTCTTGAGCCATGAACCAATCACATATGCAAATTTTTAATATCAATTGCTTAATCAAAAACACGATATATCATCAGTTACAAATTTCAACTCTTGCTATCCCTATTAATTTCAATGTCGAAGACCAATTTTCTTCGTTTGATATATAGTTAATTATTACTTCTGATGTATGCCTTCGAGCCTACCTCAAAATTGAGTTCCAAGTCAGGGATCGGTAATGGATTATGCATGTACACGGATGACTAATAATAGTCCGAAATAACGTTGCTGTATCGGCTGCTCTCTTTATAGGACAAATGAATGTAAACAAATAAATAATTTTTTGTAGGGTGGCAACAACGTCTTTTTTAAAAATGTAAGTTAGTAATCACTTCTTAGCAAATACTAAAATATATTCTTCTAATTAAACGAATATAAGAATATGAGAAGCACAAGAATCAGAGGGTATAAAAAACCATCAATTGAAAGTGGAATAGAAAGAAAATCACATTTCCCAAATTATAAGTGAAATTTCTTCAATAGATCACATTTTCTCGTCGTATTTACAGAAAACACTTGATAAAACTTTATTTATTCAACGTACCGGGTTATCCATTTTTCGGTTTTAAACTGCTAAAGCTATGATTTCGATGAAACTTTAATTTCAATATAATACTTGGACGAAATACAATACCATTTAAATGGCCGTCTCTGGATTGGTTGCAGCAGTGGATCCTTTTGAGGTAGTTTTCGACCACTTTTTCGCACATTTCTGACTTTATCCCGGCTTTGTTGGTTTTCAAATGCTTCAACGTTTGGGGATTATCCTCGTAAACACGGTCTTTGACGTAGACCCGCACAAAAAGTCTAACGGCGTCAAATCGCATTGCCTTGGCGGCCAAATGACGCCAATAAAACGTGAAATTACGCTTTCTGGAAACTTCTCATGCAATAAAGCCAAAATCGGTAGTGCTGTGTGGCTCATGAAAGCGTTTTGTTGAAACCACATGTCGTCCAGTTCTTAACCTTCAATTGCAGGCCAGAAAAAGTCGGTTATCATACACAGCGCTCAGAATTCCAACTCGGATTATCCGCCATACAGTTACAATGACAGGCCAAACCATACCTGTAACACTTCCAATCTCTTTAAATTTCTTTATAATCTTGTCAATTCCTAACACGGTAGTTCGATTATGACGCCCATAATCACCGCGTAATGCATGAAAAGTGCCCACGTTTGAACCGCAACTTTTGTAATAAATTTTAACATTTTTTAACGCCTTCTTCGGTTGTTAAACGATACATATTCATAAATGACAAACCGTTCACTGAATAAAAAGGGCTTCAGATCACAGGCATGTGGCGCAAATCTTCCTATAACATTTTCGACTGTTTCCTCATATAAAACAGTTTTACCTGCTCCTTTTTCCAATATATGGAATACTCGTATACAAACTACAGGTTTTATTACATAATTTTAGGTTAACCTTTTACATGCGATTTCTTAAACTTTGATCACGTTTTCCCATTTTTGGAAGTGGCATACTACAGCGTCTAAGATTACTTTTTAAAAATTTTTTTTTAAAAAAATTTTTGTTTTTTTTATCCAAATTTGTTTCACTGCTTTTAAAGTTTTCCCCCGGACACAATGGGTTAACGTTTTTCCCAACCTTCGAAGCATCCCAAATGGTCACCCTTCCGGTGCAGCCTTCAGACCGTAGTGCGTGCGATTAATGTCGAATCTTTTTAATCGACTCAAAACGTTGTGCCCGGAACGGTGCTTTGAGTTTAATAAATAGCTAGAAGTCACGCGGTGCTAAATTAGACAAATTCGTTTGAATTTTTGGCGAAGAGTTCAAGATGGGCCAAAGCAGTGCGAAATGGCAAATTATTGTGGTGCTAAAACCAAGAGATGTCTGCCCATAAATCCGGCTCTTTTTGGGACTAGCTTCACCCAAATAATATTCTTTGTTGACAATTGGCCCGGCAGGAAAAAGTCACAGTGTACAATATTACTATAATCATAGGAAACTTTTGATTTAACCCACTTTTGGCATGATTTTTTCGGTCTTATTTCATTCAGGGCAAAATACTTTCTCGATTGCTCGGTTATTTGCAGATCATAAGTCTTACGTAACTCTGCAATAACCGCAAAAACCACCTTTTCACAGATGTTAACGGAACGATCTTTTTCGAAAAAAATTGGACGTTTTTGATACGAATCGAGATTTGACACATCTGAGACCCAAAATATCTTTGAACATTGAAATAACTAATCCGTTTGAAATGACAACATTGTCAATAAGGCCCCTAATTGTTAGCCCATAGTTTTTGAGTAGTAAATGTTGCATTAGTTGGACGTGACTCTCATCAATGGAGGCTGATGGTCGTTCGAGGCGTCCTTCCTCTTCAACTCGTTCTAGGCCTTCTTTGAACCGTTTAAACAAAATGTCTTCACCAAAAAAGGTCATCCGCAACATTCTAAACTTTTCTGCAGCAAAATTATATTTATCTATTTAGTAAATAAAATGCAACGCAACCTTTTTGCTCAATAGGGTCACGAATTGTAAAAACCGGCGAAATCAACCCGGAAGCAAAGAGTATCCAAAGATGTTAATAAGATCCACAACTCGTGATCCGAAAGTAGTGAAGGTTTGGAGAATCATTGATACATTTAGCACGATTGTTGTCATAGGATGGATTTTGTTGTTCATGGCTAAATTTTAGTGTATCCCATAAACCAGCAAAAAAAACAGTGCTATTTATGCATTATGCATGCTAAACTGCTTCTTCGAAAAAGTTGAAAATCTTCATCACAGGCATCATTTTAATGTTGTATATCAGGATTACATTCGAATTTCATACATGTGTATTATCCTACGAATTATTATTATTTGTGTGTGTGTGTGTGTGTGTGTACAATTTAATGGTATATGCGAGGGCGTTTCCAAAACTAGCCGACTTGACGTATAGATGGTGCCAGTAGTTTGAAAAGAATTATTTTGATGAAAAATCGCCAGCTTACATATAAACATATGTTTTAAGTTTCAAGGTGCCACATGGTTTAGTAATTTTATTTGAACCTTCAAAAGTAAAAGATCTCATTGAATTTGTAAGCATAGAAAAAATTGGTCACCGTTATGTAATTCAATACTTCCATTTGAAATCTCTCCGTCCAAACAAAATATTAAAGCCAAGCTAGATTATATTCTGGGGGGACCTGGGAGATTATATTCTGAGACCATTTGAGATGTCCACGCCAGACATGGCTAAGAAAATCTACGAAATGGTATTGGATGATCGCCTCAATCGGTTGAAGGTGCATGAGCTAGCTGAAATGATAGGCATTTCAAAAACATCGTATATTCACCGAAGATTTGAAGATTAGGAACCTGTGCGCAAGATGGGTGCCGCGCTTGCTCTCAATAGAGCAAAAACACCATCGTGAAAATGTTTCAATAGAGCTTGGTGGATTTGGCAATGTTTCACCGCAATAAAGGCGAATTTCGTGCGTCGATATATAACCGTGAAATGCACATAGATCCTACACTTCACACCTGAGGCAAAGGAACACTCAAAGCAGTGGACTGGGATGGGAGAATCGTGACCATAGAAGGCGAAGACGGTTCCATATGCGGGCGAGGTCATCGGGTCTGTTTTTTTGGGATGCGCATGGGATTATTTTTATTGAATATCTTTAATCCATCCAACCATCAGTGGCGAATATTATGTTAGTTTTTTTGCAGAGTTCAGATGATGAAATTATGAAACATCCGTTTTTGGCGAAAACGAAAGTGTTGTTTCATCAACTCAATACTCCAGTTCTGACCATCCACTATTGCGACGCCCAAAGTTAATAAATTAAAGTTCGAATTCCTTCATCGCGCACTTTATTCGCCAGATTACCCTCGGACTATTCTCTATTTCCAAGCTTGACAAAATGGCTCAGTGGTAAAAGATTTGCCAACAAAGAAGACGTGGAGTCTGCGGTTGGTGGCTATTTTATGGAGTTTGACAGTTCTTACTATAAACAAGGTAGGGAAGCTATTGAATACCGCTGAAAAATGTGTATTGAGCTAGATGGAGATTTTTTGTGTCTTCTTTGTTAGATCGGCTAGTTTTGGGACCGCTCTCGTAATTATTCAAGTATTAAGTTATTCCCCATTGCTTACAAATATTGAATTAAACATCGAAATTCATAGTGATTGATGTGCCTGTAATGCCAACATGTGAGATAAAATCTCACTTTGTCTTTAATTTCTATTCACAAGATCGTGTTTTATTTTATTATTCAGTTGTATAATTGTTGTTCTGTTTGCAATTACATGAGACCTCCTTGCAATCACACTCCAACTATGTGTGGGCAGCTGTTGGGGCTACCAAAACTCACTCCATTCATTATTGGGGTCCGGCTGTCTGGTAAGAGACCAACTGCGAACAGTGCGATGCCGGCTTGCGAGTAGGTAAAGGCAGATGTTCACTACTTGGCGTAATTGAGTATCGTCATTTTATCAATTTCTGTAGTTGAACAAATCGATGGGTGATGTTATGGCTGCATCTGAAGATGTTGTTGTTTATCGAAGTGCAATCAATTATTTATTATGTGTAAATTGTATTGATGAAAGTTAAATTCATTTTACATGATGATATTGACCATTGAGATTTTAGTATCATTACAGCGAATATTGATGATGCTGCTCATTATCATCATCATCATCTGTATAAAAATGAAAACTGTAATGTGAACAGTCAAGTTAATGATGTGGTGAAGATGGAGGCATCTACTGCGTGTGCAATGATGCTGTCACCCACTGTTCATGTACACATTCGCCAGGGGAATCAAATTGCAAATAAATTGACCATACAGGTTTTGATCTATACGAAATTGATATGTTGGTTACAAATTAATGTTGCATTATTTTTCTTATGGTCACCGCCAGCAGAGATAGTTTATGATCACCTTCGGAGCTTTAGAGTAAATTAACGCACAGGACCATAATTGAAGAAAAGCCTGACCATGTGCGAAGAGAAAGGTGTGATTTGAAGTCAGGCGTTTACCATAATTGATGTTACAATTCAATTTCATAGTGACGATTTTTAATTAGCTCTTTCAGTGTAAATTTAATTTCATCAAATTAAACCAAAATTCTTAGCACTTTGCAATAGCTTTTTTTTTTCTTTTTATGGGTAAATCGAACAAATCAACCGCCTTCACTTGTCTTATTAAAACAACAACATTTTTGTATCGTTGGGTGGCGCTTCAAAATTGGCTTAAGTCGCGTGCCGACCAATTTGTGTTAATTAATTACATATTTGGCAAAAAAGAAAAAAGCTAAAAAATCAACAAAACAACTTTAGGGAGTCATTAAATATAGCAAATAAATTAGTTGATTAATTATATGTAATTGTTGACAAGGGAAAATGCCAGAAAATGATAAATAATGAAAATTAGGGGAAAAGGTCAAAGTTTATTTTAAATCTTATAATTATTGAAAAAAAACTGCACATTTTCACAATGATTCAATAAGGTTAGACATGCAACTTTACATAGATAACAAGTAAAAGTATGCACTTAATATAGAATAGTGTCACATTTTCGGTCATATCATAAGTATGCTATAAAATATTTTCATTGTCACTCGAAACAACATGCGTTGCAACAAACGATGCATGCGACAACATGCTTCTACCTTTCTGGAAGCTTTTTAATTCCGCTTTCATAAAAATCGCGTGGTTTTCCTGAAAAAAAAAACGTTCGATTCGATTTTTCAGTTCCTCGCCGTTATGCAAATTTAAATCCTTCAAGTGGTTGCTCAGACTGCGAAATTGGTGATAGTCGGACGGGGCGAGGTTTAGGGAGTATGGTGGGGGAGGTAAAATTTCCCTCTGACAGTTTCTGACGGGTCCGCAAGGCAGTGTGAGGCCTCGGCAAGAGAGTCAGGTACCCACACATCGAGGTTGTTCATAAATCCAAACTCTTTTATGAGTCCGTAAACGGTTGAGACTGATTGTTTTGATTGTTTGAGCTATGTCCCTAACGATTACAATAATTAAGTGTCTCACTTCCTTGGAAACAATTTCTTTTGGTCGTCCTGATCCGGGAATATCCGTCACGTAGAAAATGTTTTAAATCATTTCTGGCAAGTTCTATCATTTGTTCTGTTTTCTTTATAAACAGACTTTATTTTTCGGCTAGCTTCAGCAGCCGTTTTTCCTTTTCGGAAATAATACAGCATAATATGTTCAAAATGCTGTTTTTCGGATATTTTTTTCTACTTTTTAAAACTTTTTTTAAAAAGCTGTAACCACTCATGACTAGAACGAGACCACAAGTAAACAATAGTAAACAGTTTAAAGAACACATATTAATGATTTGAATAAGACAATAAATTATAATGAAACCGATCCGAGTGTTAGATAGAACATAATTATCACTATTAGCAGCATTTCGATCATTTCCATTTGGTGTAATAAAATAAAAGCAGAAGAAAAAATACAGTAATTTCATTTTGCAATGAATAATTTTCTCTAAATGAATGATTTTTTGAATCAATTGTCACAAGTCTTTTAAACAAATACGTCCGATTCTATTACAATTTGTTCAAATAAGTCTAATTGGAAACATTTCAATACCATTAATTTGTAATGACATCGCTTTCATCACTGTTATTTGAAATACTTGTAATGAACTTGCAATGGCAATAACATTTTTCCATGTAATACGTTTACACATTAAGGAAGTTATAAAGCAGTAGGCAAAAATAAGGCTCAATCATATCATAAATGAAATATTGTCAGCCATTTGATGAAAAACTATCATTTATTTGAAAATGATCTTTCAAAAATAAAGACCGGACCAATTTGAAGGAAGTTTTTCTTTAAATTGATATACTTTCACACTGATTTGTGGATCCACAATTTGTAAGTTGGTCATAGAGCCGATTTATTTTGGCATACACTTTTTACCAATTGAATGAAAATTTATCATTCATCCGAAGAAAATGTTTCTGAAACGAAAACGCTCTACAGTTGACATGTAGCTGTCAACTGTTTGTGCTGTCGTCCAAGAAGAACAAAAAAAACAAAATGATTTATTCTTTTTTTAATATACGGTCGGTAATATAAGCTGTATTGCTGAGCTTTTTAAACAGTGGGTTTAAAAATGGATTTAGTTTTTCGAATAATGTGGCTCGCGTTATGAACATTTAGCACGTACTCGGCAAACTGACCAGTTCGGATGATGTAGGCAGGAAACTTGTGCCTTCAAAAAGAAATCACGTGCGGCTAAAATAATAATAATGAAAAAAAATGTCTGTACCTGGATTTTTTTGGAGGTAGTTTTCGACCACTTTTACGCACATTTCGAGAAGTATCCCGGCGATAACTTGACGAATGCCAGTTTTTAAATACTCCAACGTCTTGAGATTATTCGCGTAAATACGGTCTTTGACGTAGCCCCACTGAAAAAGTCTACCGGCATGATATCGCATGATCTTGGTGATCAATTGACGTTGCCAAAACGTGAAATTACGCTTTCTAGAAACTTCTCATGCAATAAAGCCAAAATCGGTCGTATTGTGTGACTCGTGGCAGCGTCTTGTTGAAACCCCATGTCGTCCAGTTCATAATCTTTAAGAGCAGACCAAAAAAGTCGGTCTCATAGTAATTTCAAAACTATTAAGCCACGTGAAATTAAAGGCCGGTGAAATCCGGCAGCCCATATATTTGGATGTGTGTGACGTTAAATTTATATTTTAAATAGTAAAGGTACAGACAAAAAGTTAAGTTTTTCGGGAAAAATGTGCTCTGAATTGGCGGTAACGTTTCCTCCAGCATCATTTTCGAAAAAAATAAGGCCCAATGACACCTCCAGACCATAATACGCACCAAACAACCATTTTTCCGGATGTAATGGATTTTTAACAATCACTTCTGGATTCTACAAGCCCCATATGCGACAATTTTGCTTGTTGACGTAACTACCGAGTGAGAAATGAGCTTCATTGCTGAAGAAAATTTTGTTCGAAAAAATCACCATTGAACGCCTGCTGCTGTAGCACCCAATCAGCACATCTACGGCGTTGTGAGTGGTCAGCCGGCTTTAATTGTTGCGTGAATTGGACTTTATATGAATGAAAGAAATCCAATTGCAAAATACGCCATAGTGAGCCGTAAGATAGGCCCAATTGCTGAGAACAGCGTGGGGTCGGCAAATTCGAACTATCCGCCACACTTTCACCTGCAAAAGCGATATTTTCAGCAGTGCGTACAATGCGACGATGCACAGGCCTGATTACATCTGTTACGCTTCCAGTCTCTTCAAATTTCTTTATAATCTTGCCAATTCCTTGCACAGCAGATCGATTATGACGACCATAATCATCCCGTTCGATTCACAATTTTTGTAGTAAGTTTTAACTATTCGTAAATGGCAAAGCTTTGACTAAATAAATAACACTGCAAATGACAGGTATTTAACAACTGACAGCCTGTAGCCAGACCGGAGGTTTTGAAATTACTAAATGGATAACCTGTTACTTTTTTATCGAAAAAGAAAACGCCATAAGATACTGTTAAAACTCAAAAATTTTGACCGCATTACAAAATGCTTGGAAGATGATATCGACAAAAATGTTAAATTCAATTATGCATATTCCGGTTTGAGGCTATTGCATTTAGAGTTAATTCCGGATACGAAATTAGCAACCTTCGTGAACTATTTTCGTTCATTTATGCAAATTGAATAATACAAGAAAATCTACTTTTGTGTTATCCAAGATGTGGATTATTTTCCGACCTCACATTTTCTGCCGTTCCATCCATAACAAAGGTCAAACAACCCATAATTTCATTATGCAAAAACGGGTATATTTTGACTACGTTTTTTTCGTATTTACAACTACTTGTTATTCTAATAGTTTATATAGCTTTTATTAAAAATGTAGCTTTAGTTCCTTTATTAAACTGAAAATTAAATTGCTAACATTTTTAAAAAAAGAAACGTACTATGAAATCCGTTATTAATGTGATTGTCTCATAAATGGCATCAATTGTATCAACTGTCCCCCATACTATAGCCAACGTTATTAAGCTATAAAACTGACTATAAAAATTATTAATATTTAAAGCGAAAGAAAGAATAAGGAAACCTGCAGGCATGAATTAATGACTTATTTGCATAATTACGAAATATTGAAAATAGTATATCAAAAGAATACAAAGAAGCTTCGTAATATAACAAAGTATATTAACTTCATTTCCATCCATTTAGGCAAATTCAAGAACGTACTTGTTCAGTAGACAAAACAAAGAATACAAAGAAGCTTCGTAATATAACAAAGTATATTAACTTCATTTCCATCCATTTAGGCAAATTCAAGAACGTACTTGTTCAGTAGACAAAACAAAAAAAAATTGACCTAAATTTTGAGTAAATGGAATTTATATGAACTTTAAACAATGGCTCAGATATGTGGCATTTTGAGAGAATTTAGCAAATAAACAAACCGGAATAATGTAGGATTGCCGTTGGAGAATGCTAAAAGATGTTTAGAGTTTAAATATTAGAATATTAGATGAAGGAGGCATTCAACAATTTAACAAAGTATTGTCGTACCTCCAATACACTCGAGAAATGTGAGCAGCATGAGACAATGCAAGATACATTGTGTAATGCAAATATGACTTGTTCATGTTTTTATGGAAGATAATAAAAAAAATTTACAAAACTAATTAGTTTTTGTATAACTAGAGATTTCTAATCAGGATTTGGACTCGCTCACTTGCTTCCACTCTAACAATTATAAAGGATTTTAAACGTAGGGCCGACAGATGTTCAATAAAACAAGTTAAATGTGAAGTACAGGGTGGCGCAATAGAACGTACATATTTAAAACATAGATTAAAAAATAAATACAAAAGGTATGGTTAAAATAAATCTAAGGCATTGTAGAGTAATAAATGGAGTTTATTTTTTAAAAATAACATCATCTAAATGGTGACCCTCTCTACGACGGCACTCCTCTAACCGCAAACGAAAATTATTGAAAACTTTCTTCAGTAATACTGGTGTAATGCTACCATTTCACCACGGATATACTCCTTGAGCTGAACGATGTTTCTTGGATTATTACTGTAGACTTTGTGTTTGAGGTATCCCCATAAAAAAAAAGTCAAGAGGCGTCAAGTCTGGACTACGTGGGGGAAATGGGATATCACCTCTTTTCGAAATCAGTCTTCCAGAGAACATCTGCTTCACCACCGCCATGGAGTCATTTGATGTGTGACAGGTAGCTCCATCTTGTTGGAACCAAGTTCTGGAATTCACCATTCTTCAACTTTCAATTTCTGGAGCCAAAAATCCGTCCAACATCTCAACATAGCGTTCCTCCGTATTAACCGTGACGTTCTGGCCCCGCGCATTTTCGAAGAAAAAAGGACCAGTTATTCCTCTGCCAGAGATTGTTGCCCATACTGTCACTTTAGGACTATGCAATGGTTTCTGGTGTTTGATTTTGGGATTTTCACTGTTCCAGTAATGACAATTTTGATGGTTTACGAACCCATTCATAAGGAAATGAGCCTCGTCAGGAAAAAGGATATTGTCAAAATTGGAAAATCGATTAAGCATTTCATTATCAAATGCGAGCGTCATACTCTTTCAATTCTTGTGTTAATTGCAGCTTATATGGATGCAGTTTAAGATCCAATGTTAAAATTCGTTGCAAACTTCGTCGCGATATTGTAAGACAGACGATCTCTTGCGAGTCGACATTTGTGGACTTCCTCGTACTGACTCCATAACTCTCTCAACATTGTCTTCGGTCCTAGATGTTCTTGGGCGACCATTTGCTTGTGGTTTAAATGTTGAACCGGTCTCTTCAAAACGCTTTACCCATATTTTAATTAAATTAGCACTCGGAGCTTCACTAATTCGCCGTAGTCCATATTTAGCACAATATAGTCGCCTAGTAGCAATACCTATATATGAAAATGCGCGACGCTTCCCGTCGAAGTGATTCATAGCGGCTAAAACTCCATGAGCCCGCCAACCCAACGATGTAGGCGCCCCCCGCCCGCGCCTTTTCTACCCCGCAAAAAAATATGATGCAATATGCACGTTCTATTGCGCCACCCTGTATTAACGAAGTTATCTTCAAACGTTTGCCGCGGATTCGCACAGAATCACGACGTCTAAGAACTCCATTTTTCAATAATCTTGTGCCAAATAATAGCCACTCGTATTATTGCCTAGTTTAATAAGAACTAAGCTTTTTCCCCCAAAAATGAAACTGTTTCATTTGCTATCTAAAATATCAATTTAACATCACACGCATCCAAACACATGGGCTACCGAGTTTCACCGGTCTTTAATTTCACGTGGCATAATAGCTTTGAAATTACTAACAGCATTTTTCCATACTTGGACGATTTCAATGTGAGTTAGTTTATCCGACACCCCCCTACTATGGAACCTCGCTCTGAGGATTATTCTATTCCCTTTAGAGAAGGCTGGTGTCAAGGTTGCCTTATACTCAGGCGATGTGGCAATAGCAGCTAGGGAGAAGTTTTTGGGAACACTCAGAGACATCCTTCAAAGACACCTTCTCACTGTAACGAAGTGCGCGGGGGAAAACGGTCTCGGGGTAAATCCAAATAAGACCGAAGTGGTTCTGTCCACCAGGAGGTACAAGATTCCAGCTGTAGATCCTATCTCTCTGGGAGGAACTAAAATTCCTTTGGCGGACTGTGCAAAACGCATTGGTGTGTTACTGGAAAAGAAGCTAAATTTCAAACTTAACATTCTGGACAAGGCGAAAAAGGCCACAGTGGAGCATATGCGTGGAAGAAGGCAATAGGGAAATAAAGTGGATTTAAGCTTCGCATTGTTCACTGGTTGTATACTGCAGTAGTAAGACCGATAATGTTGCATGAAGTTATCATCTTGTAGAAGGCTATTGAAAAGACCACATACTGTAGGATACTGGACAAGGTCCAAAGAATGGCTAGTCTGTGCGCTCCGCACTGCCCTATCTGATGCACTGTACGTAATTTTGCATTTACTACCCCTCGACATAATTAGTATGCAGAATGCCGCAGCTACGGCAGTAAGACTAAAAGAGCTGTCACAGTGGTCAAACAGTGGTTGTGGTCACAGTGACTGCATTGACTGCACTCTGGCTGAACCACTCACTGTTCGACAAGAAATACCATATACTTATACCAGATAGAAATACATGGAAATGTAGAACTCCTGGTATAAGACTGTATGTCGATTTCTATACTTGTAATTGTGGATAACTAGGAAATTTTGGGTTGCCTGGAGCGACAGGTTGCTTTTGGTTTACAACTATGTGAGACGGAAATATTCCAAGGAAGCATTTAATATTTCTCACAAATTGTTCACCGAGGAAGGAAAAAATTAATAAAAATACAAGGAATTAGAATTTGGAATGGACAATTTATATTTCTTTATTTGAAATTAAACAATTTGCGCGGAAGCTTACCAATGTGAACTGTATAGTTTGAACTCACAATACCGAGTAAGGTTTAGCTTGCAATTTTGGGAATGACAAAGCGACTAAGAGAGTATATAAGACAGATTGTAGCCATATTTAGAACATTCTGTAACACACACCAATCAAACTATTAAAGCTTGAGTTGATGTGTGATTTACGTGCTCAAGCCGTGAATTTTCGGCGAATTAACATTAGGGTGGTCGGGCGGATGCCGAACTAAAATTAATATGAAAGTTATCGGAATATGAAAGTATTCGGCATCAACAATACTGACGGCTCAAAATTAAATGATCAGGTAGGTTTCGGGGTCTACTCCAAAGAAGGCTACCTGATCACTGTAGTGTTTATCAGGCCGAAATTTTAACCATTAAGGAAGTGGCAGAATGGCTGAGATATAACGTCCTTACCACGGTGAGGATTAACATATTCTCTGGCAGTCAAATTGCCACTGAATCCCTGGGTTCTGTCTTCCTGAACTCAAAGTCAGCCCTGACATGTCGCAGATCTCTTAACGAGATGGCTCAGCATTTCAACATTCACTTTATGTGGGCGCCGGGCCACAGGCACATACCAGGGAACTGCAGAGCAGACGAGCTGGCAAGACTAGGGACAACCTTACAGTCTCTAGCCCAAGTGGCCACTTGCAAGCTCCTATTGCGAGATAAAGCACATTTAGCAGCAAATGGTAGGTGAGCGTCTATCCGAAGGTGTAATCAATCCAGACAGATGTGGCCTAGATCTAAAGCGTTCACAAAAACTGCTATCGCTATCAAGACCCGACGTCTCATTGCTTGTATCCGTCATGACAAGACATTGACTGATTGAAAGACATGCAGTGAGATTGAAGGTTGCGACTAGTGACTTTTGCAGTAGCTGTAGGGATGAAGAGGAGGAGGAGTCCATAGAACATCTTCTCTTCAATTTCTCCGCCGTAGCGAACATTACTGGGCTCATATTTCTTTAGGGATCTAGGATATCTGGACGATATAGGAATTGTTCGACTTAAGAGCTTCTTGAGGCGCTCATGATGGTTTAACGGGGGAAACTTGGGGGAAATCGTGGTATCACAGTAGACTATACAGTTTAAGTGAGTCTATTTAGACTGTTACACTCACGTAACCTAACCTAGTTTATGTGATGCTAAAGAACAGTGGACGGTAGTATCGAGGTTTGCATCCAATATGCCTGGCACAATAGCGCGAATATCAGTTCTCGTAACGTGGTTAAACGTCCAATAATCGGACTTTCTATATAAAAACATATTATTCGTTTCCCTATAGACTTTTAGCAACATTTTTCGTTGGTTGTAAGAAATATTTCCGCTATAACAAGCAATAATATTTTTGCAATGGCAAAAAAGAGCTTTTTTTTTATTTATTCAAAAGTGCCCAGAGGCCGTTTTGAAAATAATGTCCAATCATTTCTTCTGCAGTCTCTTTGCCATCATTGTTATTTATTTTTTTTCTCTTTCTTTTGCTTCTGATTCTATTTGTTATATGCTCATATTTATATAACAAATAACCCCACCCGTGGGTTTATTGTTTACTGGTTCTTATTTTCTTTGATACCTTAACTAGATTACCTATTTCTTTGAAGTCCGTCCCACAAGGTTTTCTGGTTGCAGTGCTTATAAGTACATGTGAATTGCATGATGATGATGATGATGTTGACGTGTGGCAGTATTGTGTGTGGTTGTAATGGCAAAATTCCATATTAAAGTTAAGACAATGAAATGGCAGGCAACGAATTGGAAACACCTTTCACTGAATACAAAATATTTATTTACTTCAAATGGAGGTAAATCTCATTGTGGGGAATTGAGAAAACGTATTAATGACAAAAATTAATTAATAATGAAAATATGAGGAATGTACATAGCAATTTTCAAATAGAAATAATGCGGCATTTAATGGTGTCATTAATTGTGATGTTCTTTTTAAACTGAAAATGCTTGCTATGTTCTTCGTAAATGTTGAGTGCTTCATTATAATTTTACCCGCATAAATGAAGGTTTATTCATCGATTTTTCCTGTAACGAACTTCCCCGTAATTATTCCTCACACGTAATCTACAACAACTTAATTTTATATCCATTCACAATGTTTGACAAAATCTAAAAAAAAAAAATCGGCCGATTAACCACACCCCAAACAAATGACCGATTTTTGTTACACGTTTAGCATGGAATTCAATACAATACAATTCTTTGTAAGTCGCTATATAAGGAGAAAAATCAATCAAGTAACCACGCCCCTTTTAGTACCTTCCACACAAGTAATCAATTTAACGAATATATTCTCACTTCCATATCTTTCCATTAGTTTTGCCAAACGCGGCCAAATTTGCCACATATATTTGGTAAACTAATTTCTCAAAGCGAATATGGGCGATGTTGCCGTAATCACTCAGGCAACTTCCATAGAAATTGATCGATCTATCTAAATTTAACTTTCTGCTATAATCCCCAATTCGCAGCCTGCCGTTAATTAAATTCTTGTCAATTATATTGCGTTAGAATGCTGGGAAAAATGTAAGAAAATCGACCTAATAACGGCGCCCTCTCTGACATCTCCTATACAAATTATCTTATTTAAATTATATATTCCTAGATTTGTATCTATCATTCAATAACAGTACAATTGAGTTCGCATCAGGCATGTAGTAATGCGAATGAAAGTTTACTGCGCTGTCACGCCCCTTGGGGTATCACACTTACAAATTAGCCAATTTAGCAGATATTGGATATCTTCAATTGCTTCTTTTGTTATGATTTAATTCAGAGTAATTTTATACCTTCGTCAAAAGGAATGAAGTTATATATTGTTTAACATTATTTAATAAGAACAAAATAATTTGATATGACACTTCTGGCAAGGTATACTCGTATATATGTAAGTCAGTTCATTGGACTGCAATTACCATACTGATTTAGATACTTATTTAGGTACTTCAATATTTCCACTAGAGGTTTTATAACACGCCAAACTATAAACGTTTGACATTTTGTCATGGCAACACTTAGCACGACCGAAATTGGATTCCCACAAGATGGCACTATTTCCTATTTCTAAAATCGTATTACTGTTCCGAGAATAATATGAAGAACTGTTAATTTCACGTTTTGGACCGTTGAAGTCGATGCATATCGCACTCCTTTAGGCATTCTGCTTTGCAGGTATATAAGCCCCAAAATCTACAGAGATACGTGGATTACGATTGAGTAATTGAAAGCCAACATCAATTGGGTCACTCAAAAATGGGAAAATTTTAAAGAAATACGTCTTTAGAAAATTAATGGAAAGAATTGTTATTTTTATTTAATTGAATTTATTATTCATTTATTTTTTATTTTTGAATAAACTACCCATAAATGAATCACACCATTCTATTACATAGTGAGGAATAAAAATGAGTAAATGTTTGTACATCTTAGGGCATAGGAATAGTTATAGCAAAATAAATTTAGAAACACAAATTTCCATTTATTCATCTAAACAAGATAGTATGTTATATGATACATCCCATATTTCTTAAAAATCACTTAATTACTTTTCCCAGCATAGGGAAAACGTATTTCCCATAATATATGTTGATTAATATATTAGCCGGATTCGATCCGAACGGAAATACATACTGAATTGATATATGAAACGTAATTCCCATCACATCCAGTGTGCTCGAAGGTTTCCCAAATGTAACATTGGCATTTATTTGCATAAATGATGATGGAAGTCAACGGGATATTCATCAAAATTGGTTGCTTTGTGTGTGGCTCGTGGTCTTGTTGAAACTACATATCGTCCAATTCATAATCTTTAAGAGCAGGTCTAAAATCGGCCGTTATCATACCAGCACTTTCACTAAGAGAAGCGGAATTGCATGCATTGCAATGATGCACAGGCCTGATCACGTCCATCACGCTTCCAGTCCTTTCAAATTTCTTTATAATCTTGCCAATTCCTCGCACAGTAGGTTATTCATTACGGCCGTAATCATCCCCAAATGCACGAAATATGACCACATTTGAATCACCACTTTTGTAGTAAGTTTTAACTATTTTTACGCGTTCTTCGGTTGTTAAACGATCGACATTCGTCAAATGACAAACCTTTCACTAAATAAATAACATTTCAGATGGCAGATATTTAACAGCTGACAGCCTTAACCGTACGGCGGTTTTCAAACCACTAAATGGACAACCCTTTATATGATAATTATTTATAACAGATTAGGTCAGCAGTTGTAAATTGTTACAAATACATAATGCAAACACATTATAATTATAACAACAAATGCCTCAAAAGGAAAAGTGTTATGGCTTCCAGCTTTTTCTAGCAATTGATTGTAGATTTTATTTTCTTAAACTGACTATGATTACGATATATCGTTAATAATCCTACATGCCATGGCAATCGCGGTTATTATAATGGGATAAGCATTTGATTTTGTAAATTCTTGTTTGGAACCCTAATCCTGTGCTCTATTTAAGGACATGTTTGAAATGATGGGTAAACTAAGGCAATTTCCCAAGCAGCTTATTATAAATGTTAGACAGTGTTGCGGAATTAGCTTGGAAATAGCAAATAGCCTTAATAATAGTTTTTCTTTTTTCCTTTTTGATTTTCTGATAACAAACTGTTAAAAAAAACTTTTCGATGCCCCCTACGATTATGGATTATAACAAAGAAATGGAAAAGGGAAATATCTATTCGATTTACAGTCTGGGTCTGCTTTTGAAGACAATTTCTAACAAAAATCATAGTTCATAACAGTTTTTTAAAAGATTTTTGAATACTACAAAACGAGACTGCCAACCATGTTTGTATGCTGATAATCCATTCTTGATAGATTTATGCTTGGCATGATGCATTCGGCGAAATGATAAGTCATTAAGAATGGCTTACTACTATATAAATCTAGCTGGCAGCCGTGTTGATAATTCTTTCCCAAAAACTCTCACAAACTATGATCTTTGGGGTTCAAAACTAGTGTTCAAAGGTGGATGCAAATTGTTTATCCTTTAGATTTTCCATTATTCATGTCGATCTCCAATATAGTTGTCCTTCAGACCGAATAGGGGAAGATTTACATGTTCGTAGTTGTAAAATGTAAATGTCGATGCAAATGCTAATGTGTAAATCTGTCAGATTTGGTCTGAAGATTTAATTTGGAACTTAGGTTCCGTGAGAGATATTGGAGGTTTTGTGGAAGAACTTAGCTTCTTAGCGAGATGTGTATACTTACGAGGGGGTTTCGTATTGGAGAAAAGGAAAAGATTACGGTTAACTTACATTATCATCGGGTTTTATTCGTATGTTGAGGGCGGCTGGCGAAGTGGTGCGGTTGGCGGCTGGCGGAAAAAGAGTACAATTATCTCGCTGATTTCAAGCAGGAGCCCTGGTTGCCAAATGGGCGTAAAAAATAGCGGGGCCTTTACACAAGCAAATAGAAGGAAGGATTAACTACGTTTAAGAGTAGTAGTTTCTAAACAACTTCCAGAACATCTATTAAAGAAGATGGTTCGATGGTATCTCTTACACAATCCAAAGTAGTTTTTAAATAGTTCCCAAATAGAAAACTTTTAGAAATGCATTGCCCATTATGACGATTATCGATTTTTATACTATTTTCGATTATTAGCGATTATTTTTCCAGTCTCGCGTCACACATATTTTGTGAATATTCCTCGATGTATTAGTATTTACCTAATGCAAGGACTGGAATTAGATTTTTCCAAAACATTAGCTAAAAAATAATGACTTTATGAAATGTAGACCGATCTTGCATTTTATTTCACGTTGCTAGAGGGTTATATCGTGATAAAAATTGATGGAATTACGTTTATAGGTCGACAGCGACAAACAATAGCCAAACCTAAAGTCATAAACAAATTACTACGGAATTTGTTGTCAGTGGAAGATACCAAACCTCCTCTTGGATGGAGACAAAAGTGTGCGGGAGATAGAAAACGCGTGGTAAATCTCTCGGTTCTTACAGACAATTTCTCTGAATTAACGTATTAATTATATTACAATAGAAGAAGCAAAATTGTGACATACTGAAGTCTTCAGCTTAGAAATTATTGGGGAACTAACTATTGATTTTCTATAAATCGCGCAATTTGTATGTGTGGATCATGAGGATCACGTGGATCTGAGGATCAAACTCATGATATATGTTTTAATACGTCTGCTTAGCAAATATGAACATAAAAATATATACATTAATACGGCGGTTTGTGTCTGAGGAACCAGAAAGGGCGTGGTTACTTACACGCATTTTCTCAAATTTTACCATATAATACAATGGACACAAATGTAAGTTATTGCAGTCCACACTAATTAAAAATTATGGAGGAAAAGTTGAATTTTGGAATATCGGGTGATTTGGATGAGAGATAATTAAATGCTTCTGTCAGAGAGTTATATTTTTTGCCATATCAAGTGATGGAATGAAGGAATTCTTTCGCGTAATGGTGCAAAAACATTTTTATCGTTGGCAAGTTTTTTTTTTAAATGATTGAAAATATATATATATATTGTATGTATATAATATAAACATGAATTTGAAAATTTCGAACACCACCTGTTTAAGATGGCCGTTAGCTTGCGTCACACTAAGAACACCGCATTTACTCTTTGAGGCGGCAATACCTCAATGCTCTTATTTCTCACACAACGCTTCCATCTATTCCATCAGTCTAAATGAACATAAAGGTCTTATAGTTTTCTATGGCATAATTATCAGCCGCAAAAGTAGTACCCACACATTCAGTGTTCAGATACGGATACAAAGCAACTGGATGGTAACAACCGCACATAAGAGAAAAACCGAAATAACAAATTATTAAAAGACTCATAACACACAACACAATGCTATTTATTCTTTCTTTATTTTCTGAAGTTTTATCAGTACTAGATTTATGAACCATTTCTCGTTTTCTGCAATTTCATATAATGATGGTGTTAATTACAAACTGTATGATATTCGCTCAAAAATCCATAAATTAAGATTTTTATGCAAACATTTTCCAAGGGAAATGGGAAAAGTTCCCACAGCGGAAATAACATAAAATGAAGACGGAGTAATTGGCTTAACAGAGTTAATTAAGAAATGAATTGAAATACGGAATAATTCTAGAAATGATTAATTCTAGAAACGAATGGCTAGGCGGTCACAAAACTAGCCGAACTGACGTATAGATGGTGCTAGTAGTTTAAAAAAAATTATTTTGGTGAAAAGTGGCAACATTGTAAAACATATATTTTAAACTTCAAGACGCCACGTTGTCTAGCATTTCTATTTGAGCTACCAAAAATAAACGATCTCAGTGAATTTGTAAACAAAAAAGGGTGTCCCAACAAAAGCGCAAGATTTAAATTCGGCGCCAATCGAAGTGTCATTGTTTGACATTTGAACAATTGTTATTGTTTGCTAGTAGAAGGTACGTGGTTAGTA
Source organism: Philornis downsi (assembly GCA_019455685.1). NCBI lineage: Eukaryota > Metazoa > Arthropoda > Insecta > Diptera > Muscidae > Philornis > Philornis downsi. The sequence continues at coordinate 1,592,714 of JAHXMU010000724.1, read as the reverse complement.
AAAATGGAGCGCTACACGCATAAGCTACGCATTCTCATTTTGAAATTGTTTTACCAAAATGGTGAAACTTTTGCGGCTATATTTCGCAAATTGCGATCAATTTGGGGTCACAATAATGCTCCAAAAGAGTCAACTGTAAAGAGATTAATGGATAAATATGCCAAAACTGGGTCTGTTAGTGACGTAAAGACAACAACGCGTCTTCGACCAGATCGATCGACCGAAAATGTCGCAGCTGTACGTGATGATGTCGCTCAAACTCCATCCACCTCATCCACCTCGAAGGATTTGCATCTTCATGCATACAAAGTTCAATTGACTCAGGAACTGTAGCCAGCTGACTATAGACAGCGAAGGGAGTTCGTTAATTGGGTATTGGAGAGACAACATGAAAATGCTGATTTTGCCGATAAAATCATCTTCAGTGACGAGGCCCATTTCCTTCTTGATGGTTTCGTCAATAGGCAGAATTGTCGCATTTGGGGTGAGGAAAATCCTCAACGTGTCACTGTGAGGTGTGGATTTTGGGCTGGAAGAATCATTGGACCTTTTTTTATGAAAATGAGGCATGTCAAGTGCAAACAGTCAATGGTGTTCGGTATCGTGAAAAGATAACCAGTTTTTTCGTGCCTAGAATTGAAGAAATGAATGTGGAGGGCATGTAGTTTCAACAAGACGGCGCCAAATGTCATACAGCCAGAAAAACAATTCAATTGCTGCATCAGTCATTTAAATTTTGCGTTCTTGTTTGGACACCCTTTATAATCCAATATTTCCATTTGAAAGCTATCAGTCCAACCAATATTTAAACCGAGCTAGATTCTACTCTGGGCGAGTCTGCTCCTTCGTTTACGGCTGTAAAATGTTGGGTAGCAGAGTTTAAACGAGGCCGTACGACTTACCAAGGCGAACACCGTAGGAGTCGACCAATTGAGGTGTCCACGCCAGACACTGTTAAGAAAATTCACAAAATAGTATTGCATGATCGTCAGCTGAAGGTGCGTGAGCTGGCGGAATTGATAGACATTTCATAAAGTACTATTCATCGTATACTGACCGCAGATTTAAAGATGAGAAAGCTGTGCGCAGGATTTTAATAGAGCAAAAACAGCGTCGTGAAGGTGTTTCAATAGAGTGTTTGTCGATGTTTCACCGCAATAAAAGCCGAATTTTTGCGTCGATTTATAACCACGGATGAGAAATTTGTCCACCACTTCGCACGTGAGATAAAGGAAAGGAAAGTCAAAGCAGTTAACTGGAATGTGAAAATCGTGTCCAAAGAAGGTGAAGGAGTCCATATGCAAGCAAGGTCATGGCGTCTGTTTTTTTGGGAAACGCATGGGATTATCTTTATTGTATTGTATTTGATGCAAAAAAAAACGTGCTGCTTCGACAAGACAATGCTCTAGTTCACACATCCACTACTGCGATGGCCAAAATTAATAAATTAAAGTTCGAGTTGCTTCATATTTTTCTTTCTGCTTATTAGTCAGACTATTTTCTATTTCCAAACTTAAAAAATGGCTCTGTGGCAAAAAATTTGCCAGCATTGAAGAGGTGGAGTCTGCGGCTAATGAATATTTTAAGGAGTTTGACGAAGTTTGTTACTATAAACAGGTTATAGAAGCTATTCAATATCGCTGGAAAAATTGTATCAAGCTAAAAGGATGTTATGTTGAGAAATAAAGACAATTCTTCCCAACTTTATTCTGCCTTCTTTATTAGGTCGACTAGTTTTGGGACCGCCGTCATTGTCAAGTAGGTAGTTTAAAATGCTTTCATCTTAAGCCATCTCACAAATAATGACGCAACTTTATCGAGAAGCGATGTCACATCGTTATAGACAAGTATTAAGTCAGCGGCAAAAGTCCTGGCGATAGGATCTGTCAGTCGCCAGTAGTTTTGAAAAGCCTCTGATACCAGCAGACTTCAAACTCCGAAAGAATTTCAATTCAAAATTGTGGAAATTTTACGGAAAATGGATTTTGGAAAAACGTACCAAAGACTATCGTCAATCGTATACAAGAGTTTCGTTTCGTAACTGGATAAAAATGGGCAAATCTTGCACTCATATTATACATGTAAAAAAATTAATTTAAAATTAATTTAAAATTAATCTCTTTACATTTTGTCAACTTAATAAAGGTACTTAGGTGTGGTAGAGATTTGTTCTTTTGATTTCCAATAATATTCCTTCCTTTTTGACTTTTGTTGTATTACCTCCATATAAGAAGAGGAAATGTATGGTATACAAGTATCAGTATATCAAACGGCAGTTTAGTCGCGTTCAAAATGATAGCGACTATTTAATCAAGTGTTCGCAATGTAAGCAACAAAAAGCGTCAATTGTTTGTTATATTTAGTTTCGAATAAAAATATAGGTCAGGATGAAGTAGGTTTAGGTTTTGTTTTCACACTGATGTTGTGTTACGTTTTGGTACTCAATACGAAAGATATCTACGTCAAACGCCTCCGCTGGAAGGACATGGCCAGAAAGGGAAATAGCTGCTACCATTGTGAATAGAGTTTTATCCTCTGATCAGTTTCCAAATAAATGACAACTACAATATTCTCCCTGCTAGTTTTACACGTTCTTCTGCTGTTAAACGATCGACGTTCGTAAATAGCAAACATTTCACTAAATAAATAGCACTTTAGATGGATAACCCTATATAAGGTGGCGCAAAAGTTGCTATCCCACTGCTCGAAGCTACAACTTTTCGGATTGGTGGCGTTATGTGCGACGGAAATAGATGAGTGGTATACTCGTATGTGACGATGGATGTGTAGTTTTCTTATCTTAGTGTCAGTGAGAACGCAACGTGTGTATTGGCTCATTGTCTGCTCGTAACTGCAAACCAGTTTCGTAACACGGGAAAAAAACTTGCTATTACTCCGTGAGCCTCAGGCCGAAACCATACAAAGTAATAACAGGGTTCCAGGTCCCCAAAAAAGAAACGCAAATTTATTTATATATCTTAAAATCGGAGCGTTAAATCGCAAAAAAATGTTTTACTCCCCAAATTGCGTCGAAAAATATTCAAATAATCATTAAATTAAAAGTACAAAAATATTCTTGTCTCAGAGATGGGAAAACATTCATGTCTCTAATTGGGAAATCCTTCAAATTTTGGTTCCCAAAAATCACAAATTGAACCTAAAGGAGTGGAATGCGTTTAACATTTTTTAAATGAAATGGATCCACAACGAAAGTATCGCTAAAATACAGATGCGTCTTCATTTCGGTATTCAAGCATCCACTTGCAAAAATAACCAACTTTTGATGTTCTTCAAGTTGGCGGCGGGAAGTGGTACCCATCACATGACGTCAAAAAAAAAAAATTCAAAAATACCCCAAAAAAGTAGCATTAAAATGAAAAAAATGTTTGTATCTAGAAAACAGACCAAATTTTCAAGATTTTCGAGGTGACTGGAGAAAGCACAGCCCAAAATATGATGTATAGAAATATGTAAAAAAATACAGTAAATGAAAAATCGCCGAAATGTAAAAAAAATCTTAAATGATCCAATTTGATCTTCTACATAATACACATTTTTTTAAATCTCCATAATTAAAAAATTGCTAAAACACAAATATGTCCATATGTCGGAAACGAAGTACCCAGCCCACCCATAATGTGCTGCCAAAGAAATCCCTAATAAAACAGTTGTTAAAATGCAGATATGTCTATTAAACGAAAACGGAGACACCAATGGCGAAAACAACTTAATTGTGCCTCTAAACGAACGCTTTTTAACAACAGAGTAGAATCGCTAAAAATAAAAAATAACAATAAGATAAATATTTTCAAATTTTAAGCATGCGATTGGCCATAATTTGTGATTAATTATGCTAATGTGTGCGCCAGTGAAATAATGGAGGACGAAAATAGATTGAATATGAAGTTGAACGTATCAACATACAGTAGTAATTGGCTCAGGTCATGTTTTACGAGTGACTTAATATCCTTTGGCACGAAAAGTTTATGATGATAAACTCGATGGATGGCTCAAGAGAAAACGAACAAAGCCGCGTTCGAAAGACCAGATGGTAAAAGCCCTACAAAAACGTAATGCTCCTGCTCGAGTAGTTGATAGTAGTGCTGCCTTAATATCCTTCGCCACGAAAGGTTTATGACGATAAACTCGATGGATAGCTTAAGAGAAAG
>JAHXMU010000724.1:1532527-1588535 GCA_019455685.1 Philornis downsi | reverse complement strand
ACGAAAGGTTTATGACGATAAACTCGATGGATAGCTTAAGAGAAAGTTAACAAAGCCGCTCTCGAAAGACCAGATTGGAAAAGCCCTACAAAAACTTAATTCTCCTACTCGAGTAGTAGCGCAGCTGATCGTAGCGCTGTCTTAATATCCTTCGGCACGAAAGGTTTATGACGATATACTCGATGGATGGCTCAAGAGAAAGCGAACAAAGCCGCGTTCGAAAGACCAGATTGTAAAAGCGCTGCCAAAATGTTAATCGTCTAGACTAGTGTCAGGAAGTTAGTTATTTTATACGTTTGAAACGTTGAAACGTTTATTTATACAGCTCAGACATGAATCTCAACCCAAAAAATATATACTCGTATATATAACTCAAGACATTGAAAAAGTTTTTTTCCAATTCGTCTACTTAGAAATCTAGTCATGCGACACTAGTAAGTGTTCACGTACTAACAAGCTTCTTTATAAAGATTCCACTTGTAACGAATTTTACTTAATGCTCCAAACAGCTTCCTGCCACTGCTGCAAACACTTTACATCATGTCTGTGGCTTCCATGTGGGTTATGGCTAATTTAACGGTAACAATTTGACCAAAAGAGCCCTTAAGCAACGTCTGTGTATGTGTTATGGCAGCTTGTTATTGATATTTGTTGCCAAACAAAGGGCCATAACAGCTTAACCGAATTTTCTAAGCAAGTAAGCAGATTTTTTGTGTGAAAAATGTGAAGCTATATATTGTATATATGCCGCCTCCAACCTACTCTCCCTCCCTCGGCTCTTGACTACTATGCTAATTTTGGCTTTACATAAAATGCAAATTTCTGCTCTATTTTTTTATATGTTTCGGAAGACAACAAGTTCTCCGCAAGTTTTTCAAGTGTTAGGTTGTTGTGTTATGATTTATGATTTGAATTTTACAATGCTTATATAATAATGCATGGTCGGAAGATGGAGGTGGAAGGTTGTTACTTTAAGCAAAGTTAATGATGATTTAATAACTGAAACAGGAAGTAGAGACTCGAGACAAGTGGTAAAGAAATCGCTTAAAGGAGACATTTTATTGTCATTTTATTCTATTGTCATAAAGAATATTGAATGGGTTTCTTTGCTTACTGATGCCTATCTAGTTACCGTCTGCCGATTGCCTTTGCTCATTGTCCATTTAGCAGAATTTAATTTCTTTCAGAAATAGCCATTTATTTCGTCCATCTTTTCGCATATAATACAATTTGAAAATAATTTTATTTCACAAAGAAAACATGAAATATGTATGGAATCTCATACGAGGGCGGTGAAAAAACTGGTCGAGTTGGCGTACAGATGGTGCCAGTAGTTTGAAAAAAATCATTTTGATGAAAAGTGGCGACCTTATAAAACATATGTTTTTAGTTTAAAGGCGCCCGCCACGTTGTCTAGTACTTTTATTTGAGGCATCAAAAATAAACGATATCAGTGAATTTGTAAACATGGAAAAAATTGACCACCGTTATGTAAATAAATATTTCCATTTGAAAGGTCTCCTCAGTCCAATCAATTTTAAACCGAGCTAGGTTCTACTCTGAGAGAGTCCGCTTCATCGTTTACGACTGTAGAATATTGGTTAGCAGAGTTTAAACGAGGCCGTACGAGCTGCCAAGGCGAACACCGTAGTGATCGATCTGTTGAGGTGTCCACGCCAGATACGAAGAAGAAAACCCTCAAATGGTATCGCGGCTGAAAGTGCGAGAGCCAGCTGAAATAATAGACAATTCAAAAAGTGCGACACATCCTGTATTGACCGAAGATTTTAAGATAAGAAAGCTGTGCGCAAGATGAGTGCCGCGCTTGCTTCCAATAAAGTAAAAGCAGTGTTTCAGTAGAGTGTTAGACGATGTTTCACCGCAATAAAGCCGTTTATTTACAACCATGGATGAGACGTGGGTCCCCAATTCACACCTGAGATGAAGGAACCGTCAACTGGACTGGAATGGGAGAATCGTGTCCAAAGAAGGCGAAGACATTTCTTTTGGAATGCTGATGGGATTAGGTTTATTTTTTGCTGATTATCTTCCGAAAGGAATAGTATGCTAATTTATTGCACCGTATTGGTGATGAAATTATGGAAAAAAGACCGCAATTGGCGAAAAAAGTGTTGCTTTGTCAAGACCTCCAGTTCATACATCCACTATTGCAATGGCCAACATTAATGAATTGAACTTAGATTTGCTTCATCACTCTCCCTCGGTCTAGTTTCTATTTCTAAACTTGAAAAAATGGCTCGGTGGTAAAAGATATTCCAACAATGAAAAGGTGGAGTCTGCGGTTGATGGCTATTTTAAGGAGTTTAATATTTATTACAATAAACAGGGTATGAAGCTATTGAATATTGCTGGAAAAAGTGTATCGAAGTAAAAGGAGGAGGAGATGTTGAAAAATAAACAAAATTTTTCCCAACTTTTTCGCGTCTTCTTTGATAGGTGGGCTAGTTTTGGGACGGCTCTCGTATGAATCATGATGTTTCCCATATTACCCAATAAAACTACCATATGTGCCACAACAGCCAGCCAAAGTGACGATTGAAAAGACATCAATGATGCTTAAAAACCGTCGAAAAATAATTCCGAACCACAAAAAAAAAAGAAAGAAAAACAACAAACACTCAAAAAAAGCGATATTCCAAAACAATCCAAAGAACGGAAGTGAAATCAGTTTTGGGTGTAACAGCAACGAAGAGTAAAAGACATAGATGGCTATGGCTGACGACAATCCTTGGTGAGAATAAATGTGGCAGAACCACCTAGAATGTCGCCAGGGAACGTTAAATGCGTTCGAGCAATGTGTGATGCAAATAAAATTTTGCGCTGGTATTTCAGTAACCAAAAAGCTGTTTGAAGATTCACCCCCAAGAAATACTTTTTTTTTTTTAAATACACCAAACATATATACTGATAATAACGACAATCGCGTTGCGTTGCGATCTTTTGTCCCAGCAAAATGGGTGTTCTTATTTGCCAATTTTGGCAAATATTGTCACGAAGTCAGCTGCAAATTTTCTGCGTGTTGTCATGCATGGAATACGCCCGCTGGGTGGGACAAATATAGAGTGATGTAATTTCTTTAACAGTATTGCAGTTCTTACAAAGGCTGTTAAATTGTTAATTTGATGATGCTGCTAAGTTGTCTACGATATTCAATCACATTAACAGCAGTTATGCCTCTAGATAATAACGACATCCTCTTAAACTGATACCAATATTCTGCTCAACATATGTTTAATGATAAATATTGTTATATTAAGAAACGCGTATTGTTTTTTTCATACAGGATGGCGCACCAAGTGCACTACGGCAAGAAATTCAAAAAACTTTTTTTTAATCAATGTATTTATATTTAATTCTTTTTTAATGTATAGAAAAATCAATTTAATTTTGTATAACTAATAGGTTTTGAAGATGATAGACCCTAAATGACCCCCGTGCTCATTTACGCATATGCGACACCTGATCAGAAAATTATTCATTGCGGGATCGCCTCAATTATTGTTTTAATGGACTATCAAATTCTCTGGTTTCGTTTTGCACACTTCTTGCTTGGCATAACCCCATAAAAGAAACTCTGGTGCAGTCAGGTCAGGTGACCTTGGAGAACAGCGGAAAGTCCGGTTTCTGGATAATAATTTGTTTGGGAATTTTCGTTGGAGCTTCGCCATAACCAATCTGGCCATGTTTTCGGCTGCTACATATTGCTGAAACCAAACGCTGTTGAAAAACTCCTCTAACATCTTTAATAACAGTCCCTTTGGTAGTTGACAGTAGTACGATTCGTGCGCCACCCTGTATATTCACCCGAAGGAATGACGGCATGCGTATTAGTATCAACGCCCGAAAGAAAGCCTTTAAAACACCAAGTTTTTTCTGACCAAAGGTGTTTTATGACCAACAACAGTTGCACATTTCTCATGATTAATATGCAGCTTTATATACCACACAGCCGTGAGTAATTCTTGGATCCATGAGTTGACCAAAGGGCTAGTTAGACATTAGTTAATCTTACTGAATTACCCACGGCTGTGTGATGTATATAGTTCCACATTGCTCATGAGAAATGTGTAGTTGTCGTGGGTAGTTCCACACGACGGTGGTTAGTTACACGTGGTGTCAACTCATTTCTAATGGGTAGTGTGTAATGTGTACATAACAGTTGCACATTGCCCATGAGTGATGAGTTGTGTTTATGTGTAGATACCCACCGTCGTGGATATTGTGCAAATGCCATTACTAATTTCCCATGGGTATATGATATGTGAATTACTCATTGGTGTGCAAATGCGTACTCTGGTTTTCGATAAAACGGATTCATTACTAAACATTTTCAGAGATTGGATGCACGAAATTCCAGTAACGAGGTAGCTATGCAGCAGAGTGTTGAAAATTATACATCGTTTCAACTTGTCGCCGTTATGACTTGGAATTGGGTATTTCCAGAAAGAGTTGGATCTTAAGTTCCATACAAAATTCAAATTGTGCAAGCACTTGCGGTACGACTACAACACGCAATCCGTTTTACGCATTTAGCCATACAAATTGATCTTTTAAATAATGTTTTGATGCCTGAGGAAGCGCATTACCATTAAATAGTTACATCAACAAGCAAAACTATAAATTGTGGGGCTCTGAAAATCCATGGGCAACCCTCCAACATCAGTTACATCCATTAAGATGCACTGTTTGGTGCGGAGTTATGGCCGAAAAAGTTATCGGCCCATGTCTCGTCGAGAATGAGGATGGAACGTCACAAACGATTTCGGGGGTTTGCTATAGAACAATGGTCGACACACTGTTAGGCAAACTATGGACCTGCTGCGTGACATTTTTGACGAATGTTTGATTTCAAAAAACTCAGATTTCTCGTGCCCACCACGTCCACCACATTTAATTGCATCAGACCTTTTTTTATGGGAATGTTCAAAAGACAAAGTGTAGGTTAATAAACTAGAGACTATTAGATAGCCGAAGCAAAATATTCGAGATGAAATACGTAGCCTGCAATCAGAAACATTACGTCGTGTAATGCAAAACATACAGAGTTTCGCACTAATCGCGCCACAGTATAATATAAAATTTCAGACAAATTCTTTATTCGATATTAGCAAATCACAAAGCATACACCTGAGATATGAGGACGATCCCAAAACTAGCCCATCTAACAAACAAGACACAAAAAGTTGGGAGACATTTTCTAAGTTTTTCAACATAGTCTCCTTTTAGCTCCATACTCTTTTTCCAGCCATATTCAATAGCTTCTATACCCTGTTCATAGTAAGAACTATCAAACTCCTTAAAATAACCATCAACCGCGGACTCCACCTCTTCATTGTTGGCAAATCTTTTACCACCGAGCCATCTTTTCAAGTTTGGAAATACAAAATAGTACGCGGAAGCTAAATCTGGCGAATAAGGTGCGTAATAAAGCAATTCGAACTCTAATTCATTATTTTGGCCATCGCAGTAGTGAACGTGTGAACTGGAGCAATGCCTGATGAACCAACACTGTCTTTTTCGCCAAGCACGTCCATTTTTCCATAACTTCATCACCCAAATGCTGCAATAAAATCGCATATTTGCCGTTGATGGTTTTTCCTTCTGAAGATAATCAATAAAAATAACCATATGCGCTTCCCAAAAAACAGACGCCATGGCCTTACCTGGAGGTGGAACCGTCTTCGCCTTCTTTGAACACGACTCTCCCATTCCAGTCTACTGCTTTGACTGTTCCTTTGTCTTAGATATAAAGAGGTGGACTCATGTGTCATTCGTGGTTATAAATCGACAAAAAATTCGGTTTTATTGCGGTGAAACAGCGACAATCACTCTACTGAAATATCTTCACGATGCTGTTTTTGCTCTATTGAAAGCAAGCGCGGCAACCATCTTGCGCCTAGCTTTTTCATTTTCAAATTTTCGGTCAATATACGATGTGTAGCACTTTTTGAAATCCCTATCATTGCAGCTAGCTCACGCACGTTCAGCAGACGATCATCCCACACCATTTTGTAGATTTTCTTAACCGTATCTGGTATGGAGACCTCATTTGGTCGTACGGCTTCATTTAAACTTTGCTATCCAAAATTTTGCGGTCGTAAACGAAGGAGCAGACTTCCATAGAGTAGAATCTATCTCGATTTAAATATCGGTTGGACTAAAACCTTTCAAATGGAAATATTAAAATACATAACGATGATCAATTGTTTTCATGTTCCCAATTATACTTAGATCGCTTATTTGATGGCTCAAATAAAAATTCTAAAAAACCTGGCGTCTTGAAACTTAAACCGTACGTTTTATAAGGTTGCCACTTTTTAACAAAACATTCTTTTTCAAAGTACTGGCACCATCACACGTCATGTCGGCTGTAAACAAACTAAATGCCAGATCGCGCTCAAACTCCACGTCAGTGTAGGAAACAGTGGTGCCAGCTTAGAGGCAAAAGGAATTTTGACAATCCGTCACTTGATCATATCCAGGTAGCCTTTTTACAAAATATATTCCACATGTAATGTCATTGATATGTTTTTCATTTTTGTCAACTTTATTTTTATTAAGTTTTGACATCTAACCGTTTTTTTTTCAAAAGATGTTTTGGATCAACTACGCTGACATATTAGGCAGGTAAGTCACAATCTATGGTGGTATTTTCTTAAGCTGAACCTTATTTTGGACTTAGCCACCACTTGTTCAAAATAATCACGTATATTGATTACCTTTAAATGTCATTAGTTAAAGACATAATTAGTAAGCGTGGAATTACTAAAGCCAACATTTTTCACTCCTCGATGATTTCTAAAATTCCACAATACTAAAACAGTATTTTGCCCAATGACAGCTAACTCTCGGCATCTAACAGACTTTTTATGCTGCTGCACAGTCAATCCACTGTGACTGAAGAAATCTATCTATGTCGTTTTTTTGCGATTTTCACTCTATTACTTAACTGTCTGTCTTACAAAAGCACTTAATTAACTAATGTAAAATGAAAATATTTAAACAATTTCCATTTATGTGTTTGTTTGAGGCGTTGAGGCAATAAAAATCTTATCTTCATAATGAATGATACAAAAAGACCGGCCGCCTCAAAAGTCAAAACTAACAGCCGATGAGTTGGCTTTCCAGCAAAGTATCGTGTAATATTTACCCAAGTTGCGGAAAAACTGTGCAACATCGAACCATTAAAGAAACCATAAAAGAAGATCCCACAATGAGAAATGAAGGTGGATATGAAATATTTATTAACAGTGAAATATAAGCGAAATACATAGCAGGTAACACCAGGTGTTGGTTTCGGAAAACTTCATCTTTGCTGCCAATGAACATAATCAATTCATCCTGCCCCACCATCACCATCGCCGTCATTATCATCGGCATCATTATCTCTATCTCAACAAGCTCCCTCCCAAAAAAAAAGGCAGAAGCTTAAAAATCAGTGAAATGAAAAACTTTTTTTTATTCAGTTTCGCTTTTCTAATATTTTCGCAAATTTGCATAGCGTAAAAGTAGTTTTTCATTTTCATGGAGGGTGCAGAAGAAATCACTTTGGGTTTAAGTTACTTCTATAAAATTTTCCTTTCAGCTTTTTTTTGCGTTCGGTTGTGATTTGGCCATGACGCTGTTATAAAGAAACCAATATTTTAGATGAATCGTTTGCATGTGAGGGAGAGGACGTGGTGGTGAATGAAAGAAAAGGTACTCATTGTAAGAAAACAACTTTTCAATTTTCTCCACAAGAGAAAAATGTTGCTCTGATTATGTGAATGATGCGGAAATGTATTCAAATTTAGTTGTTGTTTTTTTTTTTGGTTTCTTACCGAAGTTTCCGATCTAACAAATAGTTAGTTAGACGTGGCAAAGGAAAATGCTGGTCAGTGATGGAGGATGAGGTGACGGTTGAAAGGGGATACATTTTTCGAGCTTTCAATTTTACCGAAATAAAAATCAATTTTATGAAGTAAAACCCAGTGAGCTAATTTAATTTATATCTACAAATAAATTGGCAAGACTTAAAGAAATGAAGAGAATTGTAATAGAACATGCAGCGCACACGGAGGTGATCGCATTTTAAACAGCCTTACTAATTCGAGGAACTGTTGTCGTCTGTTCGAGCCCTAGTACAAGAATCTAACTACCTCTAAGCAGAAGTCACCGCTACTCGAATACTCAAAATTTTCTCATAGTCATAGAAGAGTAAATACTAGAAACGTGCAAAAGCTAAACGAACGTACTAATATCTCTCATATACCACGAAGTGTAAATTTAACTAGTCTTTAACAAACTACGAGTACAAGTCCCAAAATTGGACGACCTAACAAAGACACAAAAAATTAGTATTCATTATTATTTGTTTTTCAACATAATCCCCTTTTAGCTCGACACGCTTTTCCCAATGATATTCAATAGCTTCTTTACCCTGTTTATAGTAAGAACTGTCGAACTCCACAAAATAGCAGTCATACGCGGACTGCACCTCTTCATTGTTGGCAAATCTTTCACTACCGAGCCATCTTTTCAAGTTTACAAATAGAAAATAGATCGGGGAAGCTAAATCTGGCAAATAAGGTGCGTGATGAAGCAATTTGAACTTAATTCATTAATTTTGGCCATTGCAACAGTGGATGTGTAAACTGGAGCATTGTCTTGGCGAAACAACACTTTATTTTTCACCATATATAGACTTTTTTCCATAATTTCACCACCTAAACGCTGGAATAAATAGCACAATATTCGCCATTAATGGTTTTTCTTTCCATTTCGATAAAAATGATCCCATGCGCATCCCAAGCAACAGACGCCATGACCTTTCCTGTACATGGAACCGTCCTTGCCTTATTTGGACACGATTCTCCCATTCCAGTCCAAGGTTTTGACTGTTGTTCTACCTCAGGTGCGAAGTGGTGAATCCATGTCTCATCCATGGGTATAAATCGACGCAAAAATTCGGCTTTATTGTGGTGCAACATTGTCAAACACTCTGCCTTTTTTTTCTCTATTGAAAGCAAGCGCGGCACCCATCTTGCGTACAGCTTTCTTATCTTCAAATCTTCTGTCAATATACCATGTATATCACTTTTTGAAAGGTCTATAATTTTATCTAGCTCACGCTACTTCAGCTGGCGATCAATGCATTTTGTGGATTTGCTTAACCATGTCTGCCGTGAGCACCTCAATTGGTTGACCACTACGGTGGTACGGCCTCGTTTAACCTCTGTTACCCAATAATTTACAGTCGTAAACGAAGGAGCAAACTCCCTCAGAGTAAAATTTGGCTTTAATATTGGTTGGACTGAAACCTTTCGAATGGAAATATTGAATTACATAACGGTGATCAATTTTTCCCATATTTACAAATTAACTGAGATCATTTATTTTTGGTGGCTTTTAATGAAAATACTAAACAACTTAGCCATTGAAACTAATAAAGTTGCCACTTTTCACGATAATAATTTCTTTCAAACTACTGGCACCAAAAAAAGCAATGAAATATCTATATTTTTAATAAAAATTAGTACCATTTGTAATTAGTTAAATTTCCATCCAATCCTAGTAATAGTATTTGAACCAAAAGTTAAATCGTGGCATTCTATATAACATATGTGGGTGGCGCAAATCAGACCTAACAATGTAAAACACGTACAACTTTTTTATTTTCTAATATAATATTTTTCCTTTTTATTTATTTTTTTTTTTAATTTTCTTTTGTTTTATTTTATTTTTATTTTTACTTTTGTTTTTTTTTTTTTTGTTTAGTTTATAATTGAATTCTTGGCAATTTATCATTTATAATTTATAACAAAAAATAATTTGTAACAAATAAATAAAATTATTGAATTCTCCTATTCTTGTCAGCGACCAATTCGACGGTAATGTTAGTTTATATTTTAATTCAAGATCAGTTACGACAGCCTTCATGATAAGGACTTTGGTCGGGCGTTCTGAGTAACGGGGTTCAGTCATCCATCGTCCTGAATCGGATGAACATTCGCACTGAAGCCAACGTGAAAGCTGTGCGTGAGTGTTGAAAATGATACATCTGCCTCAATTTGTCATTGTTCCGGCCAGTTTCCATAAAATTTATTTAACATATAAAATATCAATTGGAACAAATGGTTATTACAGGAGTTATATGTTTTTAACTTTGGTGGGTCTTATTTGAGCCACCCCGTAGTAACATAACTACGTAGTAACAGAGGAATGTGAAAACAAACAAAAACAAAATAATAAAGAAAAATGCATTGTTATTAAATTCCATTTCTAAAAATCATTTACTTGAAATGTAGGCCATAACAAGACATAATACGGGCCTATTTGGGATTTCAATTATCGATGACGTTTCGAGTGACGCAGGGAGTGTTGACCTTGCACTTTATAGAGCCCTAAAGAAAAAAGTCTAGAAGGATGATATTACATGACCAAGTCGGTCAACTCACAGGATCGAAGCATGGAATTATCTGTTGACCGGATGATTTTTCAAATAGTGCTATAGTTTCAAAAGCAGTGTAGCAAGTGGCGACATATTGTTGGAACCAAATGTTATCGACATTAGGGGCTATATGAAAGGTCAAACAATAATGAGTAAAAGCAGCATTTAGTAAGTCCAGAATTAGAAATGCTTATAATCTTAATGAATGTAAGATTTCACTTACACCATACACATTGAATATAATGGAGATTCCCCTGATCTTCCCTGATTAGAAAATCAATCACAGAAAGTTATTTCATCCAGTGGAGTCTTAGTCGCCCTACTCTGTGTCACACATCGAGTTCATTGCCGAAAACTGAAAACCATCGTGAATAGAGGATGCAATTATCCTGACTTTAACATTTTCCGTAAAAATCTTCCCAGGCTCCAGGGGGTTTTCGGAAAAAAATATATTAATACTTTTTTTACTTTCAATGAAAATACAATCAAAATTAATGTTATATAAATCTACAAGTGAAAGGAACAATACTTAAGGGGCCCGGTGGTCTAGAATTTTCAAAAAATCGTTTACTTTTTGACATTTAGAAACTACAGGCTTTTAAGAATACACTGTCAAATTTTTGGAAGGACATTCCCAGTATTTTCGATTCTACAGCCGTTTTAGCAAGTAGAGTCAGATTCGTCAAGCGGCGGTATTAATGGACGCATTGTTAGTCGAGCAGCAGCTGACGGCAAAAGAAGTTCGAACAGCGCGAAAAACTCAGAGGCATGAAGAATCATTGGAGTATGAAGAAACAGAAGGAGTTCTGTATGGTGGTGAAATCGCTGATTAACTATTAGTATTAAAAATTTCTAAAATTTTTGAAAATATCCACTCCCAAAACTTCATTATCTCAAAACGACTTTTTTCGGCCTGGTGATGTCAAAAAAAACTACTCAACCGAATCGTCTGAAATGTTAATATGTTGTTCACAACATCGTACTAGAATCACATTGTTATTTCAATTATTTCGTATTTTTTTGTTTAAAAAACTTACAAAACCCCAATTTTTAGAGTGTCAAATTCAAAACCGCGCCATTTTGTCCACTTTTTTATTCTAGCTACAGTAATACTGATTTTTTTTTTGTTTTTACGTTTCAGATAAATGGAAGAGCCAAAATGGACAACACCGTCTAGGTCTAATTTTCCGAAGGGTCAACTTCAGCGCTATTTTTAAAATTATTAAAATTAAAAACAAAATATTTTTTTTTATTTTTGTATGTAAAAAAGTTAAATTAAAGCCTAAAAAATTGAAATATCGTTTTTCATTTTTTTTATTAAAAAAAAATCCTGAAAATACCCTAAATTTTCGAGCTCTAGACCACCGGGACCCCTTAAGAATATTCTCCCATTTAGGTAAGCATATGTACCGATTATGTACCGATTCAAAACGTATCAACTATATTTGTAACCAAATCCATCTGCTACATACAGATGTTTTAAGATATGACTCATAAATGTCCCGGCTAAATTTTTTGGAATCGATTGTAGCAACTTTAATTCTAAAATAAATTCTGCGGTAATGTATCACCATTTTATTAGATTATCCATATCCAGAAATTGTTGTACAAAATATTTTTCTACACATTCTACAAACATAAAAAAATGGTCGTGGAATTTGAAACTAAATTATTCAACCAGACAGTACTATATTTTTCAAGAGGAACATTTTTTTGAGTGGCAACGTCAGCCTTTTTTGATGGTTTCCATGATACATTTGCAAACTTTGAAATAAATAGTAATAAAGAAGACACAATTTAACAATTTTCTAAATTTATTATCTATCATAAATATTATACTGTAAAACATAATTTGTTCCAAATTTGGTGCTGGAAACTAATACTAGTAATGCCGCTAAATTTTTTAATGAGAAAACAATGTCTCATGGAATTCTATCCTCCTGAAAAGAACATACTCGTAGTACCTATCATGAGCATGAGCATGAGCAAATTTTCTTAAATTTATATTATGCTAATAAATATACCTCTTGCTATCTGTGCTGCCGTTTTTTCATGTTATGCCTATGCAGAGAAAACTAAAGTTCCCAAATAATTAATTATTAGATGCGTAACTAAGTTTTCGCTACTTTCATTATAAAAATGCAACTTTATTATGAAAACATGTTTACAAATGATTCATTAAAAGTATTGTCCATCGCCAGCTGCTACTTTTTCCCATCTTTCTGGCCAAGCTCGAATTTCGTCACGGTAAAACTGTTCACCTTTTTGAGGCTATTCACGAATCTAACCATTCCTTGATGTCGTCATATGACTGGAACTTCTGTTCAGCCAGACCGTATGCCATAGAATGGAACAAGCGACAATCGGGTGGCGCAATATCTGGAGAATATAGCGGATGGGGTAAGTCTTCTCATTTAAGCGTTTCCAAGTAGGAAAAAGTGAAGAATCAATTGTTCGTGCCTCTCCGCGTATTGTGGGCGTTTCCCGCGCAGAGTTCAGCTCAATCGCATTAAAGAAAGTTGGTACCGACCTGATCCCACCAAGTACAGAGCATAACCTTCGCGGCGTGAATATTCGGTCGAGGTGACGACGTAGAGGCATGACCACGCAGCCCCCCTTGACCTTTTTTTCCTTAAACTGCTGTACTAAATTCATTTTTCATCATCCGTTACAATGCGATGAAAAAACCCTTCCTTTTTTTGTCGTTGAAGCAGTTGTTCACAGGCGAAAAAACGACGCTCAACGTCCCTTGGCTTCAATTCATAAGGAACCCAAGTTCCTTGCCTTTGAATGGCTTGGCTGGCTAGCTCCTAATACTGAAGTAAGCTCTACCTGCGTTTGACACGGATTCCCATCAAGCAATGCCGTCAATTCAGTGTCTTTGAAGGTTCTTTGACGGAATTAATCACCGCACGTTGTTTCGCTTAAAGCAGCATCCCCGCAAACGTTTTGAAGCTCTGGATGAGCTTCAGCCACAGTTTTCTTCGATTGAGAGAAGAAAATCGATACCTCCCGCATATGACGATTATTTGGCACGAAATCATGCATATTCACACAACCAAAAGAATGAGACGTCAAAAGAAAATCACTATTGTGTCGAGACGGTATGTTTACCATATGCCTAAGCTTGGCTCATGACGTTTAGGTTATGTCAGAATCGACTGGCCATTTATTGGCAAGCAGGGGGGACTTAGTTGCGCACATAATAATTTAATTATCCGTCAAGAAACAACCCTTCTAATAAATGTTGCATTATTACTACGCTCCTGCTCGAAGTTTTTGGGCCTATGCAGGGAAGAGTAAAGTTTACTGATGATGTGTTGAAAATTAAATGAGCGTGTAATGGGAAAATTTGTTATTTGCTAAAATTTTCATTAAAACTTAAGTAATAGAAATTGTGTTTGCTTAATGCCAGTACAACAACAGCAAAAGAAAAAAATGCTCATAGATCCACTCATCCTATAACGAGGTCAATTTTAGGGGAAGATGAGAATTTCACTAACATGGGATGCAGTGATATAGAAAGTGCAAAGAGCTGCAGTGTTTGATATGACAATACAAAAGGAAATAGAAAAAAAGTTTAAAGAAACTTACAAACTTGGTATCGTGGAACGTATTTCCACAACAACCTCAACTTTATTAATTCTCTCAAACGTACAAAATTGCTATATTTATACTAAAACGACTTATTCTATAGGTAAAAAATGCTACGATATTTCAGAGGGAACACATTTACATAATAGGTGCAACAAAGACAAACATATTTACAGAATAGTGTTGTTTATCATAGACTTAATTTTAGAATGTTCTTATTTACATAACAAGTTAGAAGGAGATAACAATAGACTACAAAATGGGAGTGAGAGGAACAAACAACACTTACTGCCGTAAACATAATTCTAAAAATTTTACAGATAAAGAGGGAAAGAGATTACATCTATCATACTTCAATGTTCTGGGAGTGATTTTGATGATCTTTCTAGAATATACACTCAGAGAAATTACACTCACATACTACACAAATTGTGGAATGAAATGGGAAATTTGAAACTACTGTAATCTTTCAAATAATTTAAATCGATTTAAATATTACATATTTTGTTTTTGATATTTGAATTTTTTAAACATTTTCATTTATTTTTTTAAAAAAATGGTAAATGTTTGGGATATTTTGAATCAATCTAAATAGCACGATTATGTCGAATTTTATGTTCTGATTAGTACAGCCGACGCCAACGTCTTTTTACATTATGGCGAAAGAGTGCGAAGAACCAGAAGGGACGTGATGAATCAAGTATTGCTCAGAATTGAATCTCAATAAGAGAGCATAGTTATATCTTATCGAAGCTTTCCGCTTGGAATTTATACAGAAATAATTTATTTTTGCTATATCGGTCAGCTTATGTAGGAGGTATGCTAGGGATGTAACAATACAATCTAATTTCCTTTTCAGAACTGAGATTAATAATCGTCTGAAAGGTATCCTAAATCACTCAAAACTTAATGCAACTGAATAGAAGCTATGAATGCAGGAATACGAGTACATGAACTAAATTAGATAATTTGTATGAGAGGTAACGCAAAGTACGTGGTTATACACTGTCGATTATTTTTAAATTTTGCCAAACATTATAAAGCACTACAGGGTTATCCATTTAGTAGTTTCAAAACCGCCGGTCTGAAAAGGCTGTCAGCTTTTAAATGCCTGTCATTTGAAGTGTTATTTATTTACTGAAACTTTTGCCATTTACGAAGAACGCTTAAAAATAGTTAACATTTACTACAGAAGTGGTGTAGGCACTTTTCATGCATTACGGGATGATTTTGGTCGTCACAATCGACCTACTGTGCAAGGGATTGACAAGATTATAAAGAAATTCCAAGAGACTGGAAGCGTTACAGATGTGATCAGATGTCCATCATCGCAATGTACGCATCGCCGACAATTTCCAGAAAGTATAATTTCACGTTTTAGCGACGACATTTGGCCATAGGCGACGAATTGAACCGCTGGACTTTTTTGTGCGATTACGTCAAAAACGGTGTTTACATGGATAATCCCCAAATGTATGAGCATTTAAAAACCACCATTCATCAAGCTATCGCCGAGATACCGCCCGAAATGTGCAAAAAACTGGTCAAAACTACCTCAAAAGCATTCACTGTTGCAACAAACCCAGAGGCGGTCACTTAAATGACATTGTATAGGGTGAATTTTAATTAATAGGTTTTTTTAAAAATCGAATATAACACTCAAATTTGCATTATATATTAAAATTTTTCACAACATTTAGCTCGCGGCTCCGTCTCAAAATCTCCATTCGGAAGGTCCAATTTTTCGTCACTTTTTCGCGCATTTCGGCCTGTATTCCACGAATAACGTATGTTGTGTTATCCTGTAAGGCTTCAATAGTGTTCGGCTTGTCCACACAGACTAACGATTTGACATAACCCCACATGAAATAATCAAGAGGCGTTAAATCGCAAGATCTTGATGGCCAAATCGATAGATAAGCGGCTCACCAAATTCATGTTGGCATGGCAATGGGATGTTGCATCGTCCTGATGAAGCCACATGTCAACCAAGTTCAACTCAGCTAATTGGGTCAAAAAAAATCGCATACCATGGCTCGATATTGTTCGCTGTTGACGGTAACGTTTCTTCCACGGCCGTCTTTTAAGAAAAATGAACCGATGATCCCACCAGCCCATAAATCACACCAGACTGTCGTTTTTTTGGGATGCATCGGTAATTCATGTATGGCATGTGGCTGTTCATCGCTCTGGATGCGACAGTTTTGCTCGTTTACGTATCCGAATTGTTGATTCAGCAGTTCGATTCTGACGACCATAGAATAGTCGTATCGAACGATGCAAATTTGTCACAGAGCACGAATTTTGATAATAAATTTCAACGATTTGCAATCGTTGCTCGTTTGTTAGTCTTTTCATGATGAAATGGCAGAGTATACTGTACACTTTTCACTTTGACAGATGACGTTTGGACGCCATTACCAACCAAAGCTGCCAACCCGAAAACCCTAAATCGTAAAAAATCTCCCTATATTTCGTACATAATAGCAAGGTCCAAGCATTATAACGAAATATATGTTTAATCGAAATCATAGCTTTATGCGTGTTTCAGCCAACTTTACCTTTGAAATCGAAAAATAGATAATCCGGTGCATTCATTTATAATAAACTTAAAGAAAGCTGAATATTTGCATATTGGGCGTCAATATCCGGTTTTTTTTAATTAATAGCGTTATACTGAAAATTCATGCCGCAAAATTTGTGTATTGCTGTTAATTTTCCGAGGAAAAGAAAAAAAGAACGAAAATATTTCATTACTTGCAATCATTATTTTTTCAAAATTAGTGTTATTATCATTAGTATAATTAGATTAGGTAGTTATAATTAGATTCTTGAAAGCAATCTGGAAGCACTTCCGATGGAAACAGAAAATCGCCACGTGTTATTACCTTGTCGCTAATGAAAATATTCTTTCTTTTGGAATACTTCCAAATTTCCTGCTAGGCACAAAGAGAGTTCAGTTCATTCGCATTGCTTTCATTACAACTTAAGTGATAACTGCGGCTTAGTAAAATTTATATTATCGAGGAAAGATTAAATTCCGAATGTCGTTCACTGCTGACCTGAGTTTGCTAAACAGTTTAGTGTGTTAAATTTGAGTGAATTTAGACAACAGAATATAATGTGTGGTTAAATCGGCCATGCATGCATGGGAGTCACCAAAACCGATTATTTTATCTTTTTTGTACAACTTTTAAACAAAAAAGTAAACGATATGAGTGGACAAATTGGTCAGCGTTATATAATTCAACATTTCCATTTAAAAGATCTCAGTTCATCCAATATTAAAGCCGAGCTAGATTCTATTCTGGGGAAGTCTGCTCCTTCCTCTACGAAGGAGCTCCTTGAGTAGCGGAGTTTAAACGAGGCCATACGGGCAGCCAAGACAAACACCGTAGTGTTCGGCCAGTTGAGATGTCCACGCGAGACATGGTTAAGAAAATCCAAAAAAATGGTGTTGAAAGATTGTCGGCTAAAAGTCGTGAGCTAGCCGAAATAGTAGGCGTTTAATTTTCTATTTTCAAGCGTAGAATAATGGTTGAATGGTAAAAGAACAATTAGAGGGTGAAGTCTGCGGTGGACGGCTATTTTAAGGAGTTTGACAGTTCTTATTATAAATAGGATATACCTAGTCCTGCCATATGTTCTGTTACAAATATAAAACGCGATAAAAAAAAAACAATATTAATATTGTTTTCAAAATTATTTCATTTATTAGAAGACAATATTGGTTACTAAAAAAAATTGTATTCACTCGAAATGGCCGCCTTTTGCTTTAACACAAGCTTTCAAACGGTGTGGCCATTGGGCTATAGCCGCACGTACGATTTGCATGGAGATCGAGGACGCTGCTCTGGTTAATGCTGTTTTAAGGCTTCCCAAATTTCTGTGGGGAGTCTTGCAAGCCATATTCTTCAATTCTGACCACAAAACATAATCCAGTGGATTGAGATCTGGACTTCCTGATGACCAATCTTCTGCTGCTATAAAGCCAAGAATATTGACTCTGAGCCACTCCTGCGTGGTTTTAGCTTTGTGCGCAGGAGCAGAGTCCTGTTGGAAGATCCATCTACGTCCATTGAAATGGGTATTGGTCAAACCCTTCACAACACCCTCTAATACATCTTTTTGGTATTCTTTCACGCACTGCCTTTACTACCGCACTCGTACGGACAACGCGCGGGCGACCACTTTTTGGCCTGTCTTCTACTCCAGACAATTCGCCGAAGCGAGCAATAGCACGATAAACGAACATTCTTGATAATCCGAGTGGTTTTAGCAACTCGAAAATTTGGCCAGCACTCTTTCCGCACTTATGCAACGCTATTACGCCGACTCGATTCTCTTTAACGCCCCACTCCATGTTAATAGATTGCAAACTGAAACCAAACTGAATAGTATTCTTCACTAATCAGTGCATGTGTTCTGAAAAAAAAATTAACGGTTCTATTCCCGCAAGAAGTTTTGAACGATAAGCGCTGGAAATTATGTAACAGAACATATGGCAGGACTATGTAGAAGCTATTGAATATCGCTGGAAAAAGTGTATCGATCTCAAAGGAGATTATGTTGAAAAATAAAGAAACATTTTCCCAAATGTTTTGTGCCTTCTTTATTAGGTTTGCTAGTTTTGGGACCGCCCTCTTACACAAAATCAATGTGGCTACAAATTCATATAAAGTCCATCCGTTCGCAATGAAACTCTGATAACTTGCTAACTTACGTATAGACGGGTATGATTTCTGGAATAGTTCTGTACACGTATGATAGGTGGCGTAGCAGGCGAGTACTAGTAAGAAAGTAAGAGTGCGAGAGAAAGAGAAAGTAATTTGGTTTTATTCACACAGATGATGCTTTTCTTGTTTTTGAAATACTTTTTCCTAGTTTATTCCATTTGTGATATATCACAACACTTTTAGTAAAGGCACAAAAGGAGCATTTCCTTTACATAAAAAAAAATTCTGTGGCGTGCATGTAATAGAACGCATGTGTCGAAATTGGCTACGAAGTTCTGTTCTGTTTCACGCCCAGAGACGTCAACCGAATCGGTCAACCAAGTGAGGTTAATGAGTACGAAATCAAAGCCGGACAGACTAGTGTCGGGCGAACATGATTCTGTTCGTGAAGTTGCAGAGATCGCAACCAAATTATCCCTTTTTCAAACGCGTTGCCAGGGATGAAAAATAGATTCTTTACAATAATGTGAACCGAAAGAGATCTTGGGCCCATGCAAGATGGAAATTTAATTTAATTAAAGCCTGAATTGCCCCATGGTGGGATTTTAAATAAGTACTTTATTTTGAACAGT
This sequence comes from Philornis downsi, assembly GCA_019455685.1. Taxonomy (NCBI): domain Eukaryota; kingdom Metazoa; phylum Arthropoda; class Insecta; order Diptera; family Muscidae; genus Philornis; species Philornis downsi. The sequence goes on along the minus strand of JAHXMU010000724.1, from coordinate 1,569,183 downwards.
TTCTAACGAACCAAACCATAAATTCTGATGTCAATTGGCAACAATTGATAAATTTTGATGTGCTAAAAAAATATTGGAGATTGATAGGACACGATGTCACATCCACCTTATTCGGATCGGATCTGGCGCCTTCAGATTTTAATTTATTCTTCAAAATTTTTTGGATTTAAAATCTTTCAATATATAGGTAGATAAGGACCCAAAAATCGAGTTATTCCAGTAATTTTCTCGGAAGGATCAGACGTTCTTCCAATCTGGGATCAAAAAGATTGTCTGAATTATATCAGAAGATCATAGAGCAAAGTGATACAATAATAATTAACATTAACTAAATCAACTTTGAGCCAAAAAAAAAGGAAATTGAAAGCTGAAATTTCTTAACAACTCAACATAATGTAACAGAAATACACCGAAATTTTTTTAACAGCAACGAGCAGTTAATTCAATAAATATAAAAAGTTTTTTTTTTTGTACATTTTAAGCATTTGGGTCGTTAACTACATAAATTGCCCTTCAGCTGTTTCGCTGCACAAAATGCACAAATTTCCTTAAGGTCTCAAATGAAGGCGTAACGCGTTTAAAAATTATTTCCTGTCCTTGCTGTTTGTTTCAGAGCTTTTTCTTAGTGTTTTTCTTTAAACATTTACAAATTACTTTACACCAGAAAAATTTTAAACTAAAGAGACGCTTTTGTATGACTCAATTCATTGTTTATTTGTCAGTCAGACGGGGGTGGTGATGGTGGCATGAAAAGCGACAGCACTTCCAATTAAAGACAACAAAGACCTCAATTCTCGTGTTAGGAGGCGAATAAAGGGGAACGTACAGTCAAGTCGAACAACAATGAAGAGGACTTGAGAAAAATTGCGTATCTTTATGATACCTGTTCGTTTGTTTCGTTTCTGTTTTTGTTTTTTTTTCAATTTTTATTTGCACAATAGGCAAATATTTACAAAGGTAACACCAACAATAGACATTGTTGCTTTTGCGGTATTATGCAATGGGTTAAGAGCATTTTTGACCTAAAATGTCTGTAGATTGAAGGAAATAAATGACATATTTGTTTGCGTCTCCAAGGGTGACCAACAAGATTGGAAGGCAGACTGGCAGCTCCACTACTACTAATCAACATTCTGGCAAAGCACCCAAAATTCAAAGGTTCAACAAAGTTATGGCTTTCATCATAAAATACTGGATATGAATCATATTAAATTAATATTCATCGTTATGACAGTTTGTTTTGTGGTCATTCAACTTTTGCAATTGTTGGGAACCAAAATTTATTTAACATGAAATTTTACCTTAAGTGATTCTCTAGGGGATATAAATTAAACAGCCATTGGCTTACCTGGAATTGTAGAAAAAAGTAAAAGAAATTTATTAATATAACGACATTTTACAATGAGAAAGTAAGAATTAAAAAGTGACAATTTTTTACAATTAATTATAATTCAGTGGTTCTTGTTAAACCTAAATATACAAAAAAGGAGTTGTCTGTAAGACCTAAACTTGTGTTAGAAAAATTCGTTATCAGCTAGAGATTTTACAATTAATTCTCAAGGGAATAGGAAAAAGAGACAGAGACTCACTTGTAATCCCAATGTCATCATTATAAGTGATTGATTTTACTTAAATTGTGCCGTAAATTTGCTTAATTTTCCAAACAAAAATTATTCGTAACGTTGAAACCTTAAACAATCGTAAACCAACTAAAGTAAACAATCTAAAGAAATCTGCAAATTTAAATTTTTCTTTTTAAAAATACAATCGAAATCCAAAACTGGAAGCACTTTATCATCAGTAATTAATCAATTGGTTAACTGTCCCGACAATATTTGAGATGATCTGCGAGGCAAGTTTCATCCATATTTTTAAGCAAACCCGAAAAGGAAATTCTAAATCAATATCTAAATAACAGTGAGGAGAATTGAATTACATATTCCTTCACCCAATGTCCTTTTTATTATAGAATACTAGAAGGATGTGGTGCATAACACTCTTCTTATTAAGTATTGCTCCGAATTACACCCGACAGAATGAGCAAAAGCTTACTGAAATGTGCAGAAACCATTGATTTTTGCAAAACTAACCTGACTTGTTTGGAGTTCCTTAACGGACAAGCAGTTCACTTTCATTCTGAGAACTAAGTTTACTAATTACCCTGTGTGTGCTAAATTGTATTGACTTTCTTGCAATTTACTCGTATATGAGAGGTAACAAAAAGGACGTGGTTATTCGACCTATACTAACAATTATATAAAGATGTAGTGGACAAAATTACGTCATTAGAATATTAGAAATCGCAAGTAAATTTAGGTAAATTGGTCAATTTTCTACACTGCCATTTGTGTGTGGGAAGTATCAGAAAGGCCACGGTTATTCGATCGAATTTCCCGAAATTTTACTAAGCATTATAAAACAAAACAGTGGACAAAAATTTACGTTATTCCAGTCTTCCAGTGAAGAAAAGGCTTAGAACTAAGTTTACTAATAACCCGATCTGTGCTAAATTATATGGACTTTATTGCAATTTATATGGAAGATAACAGAAAGGGCATGGTTATTCAGCCGACCCTAAGAATTATGTACCAATATAATAGACAAAAGATTATGTCACTGTGATCTGCCAATTAGAAGTTAAAAGCAAATTTTGGTAAATCGATCATTTTATCAATCTGTTATTAGTGTGGTGAGATATCAAAAGGGCCACGGTTATTCGACCGAAATGTTACCAAGCGAATGGAAATGTTATCAAGCGTTATAAAGCAATATAGTGGGCAAAAATTTTGATTACTTCAGCTTTCCAGTAAGAAATTAAATTTCGGAAAATCCGCCAACTTGTATGAGAGGTACCGGAAAGAAAGTGACTATGCGGCCCTTTTCCTATTCTCAGGCCGAAATTTTCAGACGATTTCTAATTGACTAAATTTGGTATATACTCGTATACATAATTTAAGACAAAAACGATCATTTGTACCGGAAGTACCAAAAAGAGCGTGATCGATATATGTTACATTTACACAAAGGACACAATTTTGGGTTACTCTAGCTTACCACAATTACAGATGAAGAATTCAGTTTTAATAAATTTGTCCATTTCTGTGTAAGAGGCGGACTACGATCCGGCAAAATACTTGACTGTGCTAAGATTTGAGAGCCCACCGCCCGTCAGATAGACGGACATGGCTCAACCGATCTAAAAAGTGCCGAATGACAAATGTGCATCATTTGATACGACCATTTTATGGTCGTCATAATCGACCTGCTGAATCAACAATTCGTGCTGTTATATCCACATTTCGCACCAAATTTACTTTGTTGGACATAAAACCATCGACTCGCATGCATAGAGTGCGTACCGAAGAAAATATTGCAGCCGTAGCGGCCAGTGTTAATGACGATCGTGAAATGCCAATTCGTCGCTGTTCTCAGCGATTGGGCATGTGTTACTCAATCACAAGGAATTTTTTTTTCCCCCCCAATTGGCTGAGTTGAACTTGGTTGGCATGTGGTTTCATCAGGACGGTGCATCATGCCACACTGCTCGTGAAACGGTGGATATGTTGAGGGATGAGTTTGGTGAGCAGCTTATCTCTCGATTTGGCCCTGTGAGTTGGCCCCCAAGATCTTGCGATTTAACGCCTCTTGATTATTCCTTGTAGGGTTATGTGAAGTCGTTAGTCTATGTGGACAAGCCGAAAACTTTTGAAGCCTTAGAGGATAACATAACACGCGTTATTCGTAGAATACAGGCCGAAATGCTCGAAAAAGTGACGAAAAATTGAATCTTCCGAATGGACATTTTGAGACGGCGCCCCGGACAACATTTACATAAAATTATCTTTAAAAATTGAATGGCAAAGACCAATTTATGGATTCCAATAAAAAATTTTAATATATGATGCAAATTTGAGTGTTCTGTTCGATTTTTAAAAAAAACTACGATTAGAAAAATCACCCTATAGTTTCAACATTTCCCTTTGCCTCAGTCCAACCAAAATTAAAGTCGAGCTAGCTTTTACTCTGGGAGAGTCTGTTCCTTCGTTTGCGATTGTAAAATATTGGCTAGCAGAGGTTGAATGGGGCCGTACGAGCTGCCAAGACGAACACCGTAGTGGTCGACCCATTGATGTTTCCACGCCGAACGCCGTTCAGAAAATGCACAAAATGGTTTTGGATGCGTGAGCTGGCTGAAATGACAGGCATTTCAAAAAGTGCTATACACCGTATATTGATCGAAGATTTGAAGTTGAGAAAGGTATGAGCAAGATGGGTGCTGCGCCTGCTTTCAATAGAGCAAAAATTGCGTCTTGAAGATGTTTCAGTGGAATATTTGGCGATTTTTTACCGCAATAAAGCGAAATTTTTGTGTCGATTTATAATGATGGTCCACCACTTCACGCTTGAGACAAAGGAACAGTTAAAGCAGTGGACTGGAATGTTAAAATTTTGTCTAAAGAAGGTGAATGAGTTTGACAGTTCTTACTGTACACAGAGTATAGAAGCTATTGAATGACGCTGGGAAATGCTAAACGGGGGAACGCCCTCGTATACGTGTATATCAATTGACATATACCTTCACATCTTTGGGGGAATTTGTAAAACGGACGAGATCATTCAAATGTCGATTTTTCTTGCAATTTGCTTAAGAGTGGTTAATTTTCTCTCATAGTCGAAATATTTATCAATTCAAACCCTGTAACTTACTGAGAAAAATAATTGACTAGAAAGTCAGGGCAACAAATACATAAGAAATTATTTGAAAGGTTATAAGACTTTTCAGAAAGGAAAGTTAATATGGTATGAAATGTCGAAGAATACGTTTTTCATAAAAACTAACTTAAATCTGCTGAAAGCTCTTCACAGCCAGATTTGGACGTTCGCCAATCTCAGCACAAACTCAACTCTTTCAAGTTGTGCGAAATTGATGACATTCTTTGTGTTACAAACTTTTTGTTCCCCTTTTTCCCAAACGGTTGGCTGTGGAGATAAGAACTCAACTGACTTTTCGACCAAACGGAAAAAAAATTGTATCGTCATTCTTTGTTTGGCTTTGGGTTGCTGGCGTTCTTTTCATTATTAACGTCAGCTGTTGATGTCACAGTTTTATTATTATGTTGTGCAAAGAGGAAAGACGTCAGAGAAACCCTAAAGACTTCATAAATTGAGTTTCGTTTTTTTTTTATTGCATTTTTTTTTCTTGTTTTTGATTTAACATAAAACGTGTTTCATAAATGTTTTCTTTTGAAGGTTCACTTATCCAAAATGTTTGTGATGACACAGTTTTACACAAAAAAAGAAGAAAAAAAGATGTGCAAATACCGCTGTTGTCCGCCGAAAGTCATGTAAGCGTAGCTGTAAATAATAAGTTACGTTGACTTGGGATGGGTAACACATTACACTGCGGATTATAGGTTTAAACTGTTCGAAGCAATGAAGAATAAGCGAAGGGAAAATGATCAAATCAGAGAATTTTTTTATTTTGACAGGAAATTAGTGTTTCCATGGAAAACAACCAACGCATAAATTCATTAAAAATTGGAATCTGGTTTATTAATCGGCATGCCGGACAGCCGAATAATTTATATTTTCAATTATTCAACCACATTGATAGGAAAACGTACGTTATGTTAGCGGAAACGTGCAGTACTATAAGAAACGTGTTTGCATCAATAAACAATCAATAAATAAATTCGTTAAAACTATAAATCATGGAACCAAACCGTAATTGTAATTGTAGCCATTACCGAAATAACCAATTGCATTTTTCAACCGTAACCGAATGGCCAATAATAAAAATGTAACCGTCAAATGGGCCTAATAAAGGGTTGTCCATTCAGCAAATTCAAAACCGCCGGTTTGCAAAGCTGTCAGCTACTAAATACCTGTCATTTGAAGATATATTTATTTACTGAAAGGTTTTCCATTTACGAATGTGGTAAACCATCCACAACCGCAAAAATAGTAAAAATTTACTACAAAAATGGTGATTAAAACGTATGCAATTTTCACGCTTTACGAGGTCATCACAACCGACCTACTGTGCAAGAAATTGGCAAGATTATAAAGAAATTTGAGGAGACTGGAAGCGTTACAAATGTGGTCAGCCCTGTGTATCATCGCAATGTACGCACTGCCGAAAATACTGTTTCTGTCAGTGAAAGTGAGGCGGATAACCTGAATTTGTCGATTACACGGCATTCTCAGCAATTGGGCCTATCTTATGGCTCATCACGGTAAATCCAATTTTGCATTTGGATTTACATTCCCATTCATACAGAGTCCAACTCACGCAACAATAAAAGCCGGCTGGCTATTCGCAACGCCGTAGATATGCTGATTAGGTGCTACAGAAGCAGGCTTTCAACGCCGATATTTAGAACAGCATTTTCTCATTTCTCACTCGATGGTTACGATGGTTATGGTTATCCAGTAGTAATTGTAGAAAAGCCATTTCTTCCGGAAAAAGTGACTGTTTGGTGCGCATTATGATCTGGATGTGTCATCGGACCGCACTTTTTCGAAAACGACGCTAGAGGAACCGCTACCATCAATTCAGAGCGCTGTGTCCGCATGATAACCGATCTTTTTTGGCCTGCAATTGAAGGTTAAGAACTAGATGATATGTGGTTTCAACAAGACGGTGCCACGAGCCACACAACGCAATCGATATTAGTTTTGTTGCTTGGGAAGTCACCAGAAAGCGTAATTTCACGACTTGGCGACGTCAATTGGCCACCAAGATCATGCGATTTGACGCCGTTACATTTTATTTGTGGGGCTACTTCAAAGACCGTGTTTACGGGGGTAACCTCCATTTGAAAACCAACATTCGTCAAGTTATCGCCGAGACACCGTTTGAAATATACGAAAAAGTGGTCGAAACTAACTCAAAAGACCAGAAAGCAATCATAGCTTTATGTGTGTTTCATTTAACCTTACTTTTGAAACCGAAAAATGGATAATCCTTTATATGTCGAGGACATCCGTCGAATAGAGATTGTAAAGAGCAAGGATGTTTCAGTTGCATATCCTTAACCGATGATCCCCACATTTTTTGCTAGTTTTAGTTCCTTTCATTCACATCATTTCCACTGCCGGCATGGAAACAACGGCAATTCTAAAGCATGTGCGACGTAACAGCGTTTTCCGTTGGCTCTCGAGTATTTGGTGCCCATTTTATTTGCTCAGAATATGCTATGGCTATGATGGCTAAACAAATTTCCTCAAATTATATCGGTATAGTCACAAAACAGCAGGTTGTATACAATAATTATCAAAATATATATAAAAAACAAATGCCATTGCATGGAATGTGGTAGTTTTTCCCCTATTCAATGAATGAGGTTTCACCGACTCTATTTTAGTTCCCCTGAGAGGGACCTACAACCTAATGACGATTCCGAAAGTCTGTTTGAGAACTTTTTACTAGACATATCGATTGCTCGATTCGGCTTTAGATAACCGCCGTTTAAAAAGTCTGTGTATCAGGATTACAACCAACTATCACACGAATAATCATCACATTTACTAGCTATACATATATTTGACAATATTTGATGTTCTAACTACATATATATATATATTTGATAAATAGACTGAACGTGAAAAAAGTGAACAGTTTTTCCATCTATAGCCTTTAACGGAAACCAGCTACCTTTAATTTATTGTAATAACTCGATTTCGCACTACCCAATATCTGATTATCATGTTAGGCGTTATGAATTTGCAATTGTTTCCATAGAACTCTGACTTTTTAATCACATACGATACAAATGATCAAACAATGTATCGTTGTGGTTATTCAATTAAATTAATTGAAGCATTTACAAATTCAAACGTATTCCACTCGATTGGACATCGATTGAATCGATGCCATAACAGGCAAAATGAAATTGCATAGATGAATGAAAACATTTGAATATTTCTATAGATTTATGGGAAAACGGAAATAGCTGAGGTGGAACTTCTTCGGACATGGATTTAGTCTGTTTTCTTAGACTACCATCATAACTGTTGTTAGTACAAATTTCTCCGAGCTGCAACTATTCCCATCCCACAAGATGTCATGAGAACATGATGAATTCACTGCATATTTGGTTGTCTTGACTCTATTAAATATTAACACCTTTTCATGGTACCCATGGAATTCTCTGTAATTAATATAGAGATCACTTTACTGTGCAACATCCACTGGTATCCAGAGATTTGCAACTGCATCTACATGTGGCAACGCAAATACACAACGTACCCGGTGTAAGTATGTAGGAATATCTCATAATCTGACAACATATTTCATTTCTTTTACATATGATTACTATATACTATTACCGTTATGTTTTGTTATAAATACGGCTGTCGATTCTCAGCCCACAGTCTGCCAAAGAGCTGTCTGCGATTTCTGTGCCAAAGCCTTAGTCAGTAAACGAGATGGGTGAATAAAGTGTGGCAAAGAATTTGACCGACCAAAGAAAGTACATGTGGGTTTATAATACATTGGTTCTTTTTGAGATCCAATATCTGATCTTTAACATTGAGTTCGATAGAATTCGGAAGAGAGAGAGAGAGAGAGGACAAGGTGGTTCCTAAAGCACAAACTGCCATAATATTCCTTGTATGATAAATATAATACAGACCTTTTATAATAATTAATGGATCGACATTGGAAATTGCACTTACCCTGGTAAAATAAAGTAAGGCCAATTATATTTGCGGCTAACGATAGCAATACTTTTACATTTCACCTAATTTATAATAGAACCGGATTACAAAAATCGAAGAGGGCAGCTAAGGTAACAACCTGGTAACATAGGGGCGCCCAGGGCACCCTGTACAGTATCTGTCATCTGAAATGTTTTTTATTTAATAAAGGGTTTCCCATTTACGGATATGGATCGTTTAACGACGGAAGAACATGTAAAACAGCTAAAATTTACTACAAAAGTGGCGATTCAAACGTGGGCTTTCGATCGAACAACATTTTCTTCAGCGATGAAGCTCATTTCCCATTCGGTGGTTACGTCAACAAGCAAAATTATCGTATATGAGGCTCGAAGAACCCTGAATTGATTGTGGAAAAGTCAATACATCCGGATAAGTGGCTGAAAATGAAAAATGACTGAAAAAAACGAAAAATGGAAATGACACTGGAGGAACCTCAAACGGATCTACTGGTATTTCGTACATAAAGACAAGGTACAAGCATTATAATTAAATAAATGTTTCACCGAAATCATTGCTTTATGGGTGTTTTATTTAACTTTACTTTAACCTGGATTAAAATTGAGTAAAAGAGAAATATGTAGCAAAAGAAACTTTAGTCCCTTCCTCTTAAAATCTGTTTGTTAAATCGGAGGAGGTGAAACCGGAAATCATATGTATACATTTTACTCAGTCATTAAAATCTTCTAACACGATTTGTTTGAGAACATCCATAGCAGTCTGAATTGAAAAGTGATAAATACTACATAAATTATACTAAGACGATGTTTTAGCAAAAAAGAAACAAAAAAAAAAAAGTGGATGAGACCTATGTACCTGCCATCGTCAAATGATAACTTGGTTGTTAGGTTCAGATTTTAAGAAGGAAACGTTATTTCTTTTTCCTAAAAAATCTCTGCTTTTCTATATTTAACCTTAATAAGATACCGCTTAATATTATCACGTCGAACTAAAGCTGTGCCAATCACATTTTCCAGTCTATTGCCATCTTGGTAGACAGAATGGCATAAAAATGTCCACATATACTTTGTGACCCACCTACTCTAATATCATACTCGTACCATACCGATAGTGGTACAAGGAAGTCATGCTGATGAAATGTGGTGCTTGCAAGAGAAAATGCAGACCTTCAAGAGGCGCAAATTGGAAACGTGCATACGCGAAATATATGTCACGGAGAGCAATAGGTAGATCCCAGGTAATCAGGGGCAACGAAGACACTCTAGAGAAGAATGGATCGGTAGTGCCATATGATTAAGACCTCATAAAACTTTGCAAGGATCACAGTTAATCGAGAAAGTGCCCAAGTATCCAATCAACGAATGGTATCGACAAATATAGGACTGAAATCAGCGTTATCAGGGATTCACAGATGATAGGACAAGGAAAATCTCGAAATTAGATGCGGATTTAGGTTCCTAGATGAAGAGACGCAAGATTGAACAGGCACCTAAACATCGGCCGGGCCAAACCTTATATACCCGCCACTATGGATTGCAGTCGACAGCGTCGTGAACGATATTCTTGCACTTTCCATGCAGAGGATAGTACAGGGTTGCCCATATTCGACGGACCCATCTGGCAACGCCATAACTTTTGACAGAGATGTCAGATCGCTTAATGACATACCGCGTTTGAAGCGTCAGTCCAAGCAGATTTTTACCATGGAACAATACACGCCACGCGAGCGCTCTGAAATAGTTGAAATTTACATTCAACAGAAGAAGTCAATTGTGAAAACTCAACGTGCTTTTAAAATATTAAAAAATGTGAGAAGTGCGCCTTCTAAGAACACCATTAAGCGTTTATACGAAAAATTTTCGACTGGTGAGGCTCTTTCTAATCCGAAGAGGCCAAATAAAAGTCGACCAAGGCGATCGGCCGAGAATATCGCTGCCGTACGAGCCAGTGTTGAGAGGTCCCCAAGAACATCCTGAAAACGCCGTTCTCAGCAGTTGGGCATGGCTCGGTCCACTTTACAACGGATTATTCGCGTTGATTTGCATTTGTTCCCGTACAAAATTCAATTGACTGCGGACAAGCCTCGTCGATTGGAATGGGCCCAACGAGTCATTGAAATGGCCGATGATGACGAGCAATTTTGGAACAAAATTATCATGTCCGATGAAGCCCATTTCACATTGAATGGGACCGTAAATAAGCAAAATTGCCGTATTTACGCCACTGAAAATCCTCAGGAGATTCAAGAATCGCCTCCTCATGAAAAAAGTCACAGTTTGGTGCGGCGTAAGTGCGAAAACGGTCATTGGGCCGTTTTTCTTCCAAAACGAAAATGGCCATGCTGTTACCATCAACCAGGAGCGTTATCGCGACATGATGACCAATTTTGTGATGCCAATTATTCGTCGAAAGCGTATGAGGCAGTTCTGACGTTCAAGTTCAAGACGGCGCTCCACCGCACACAAGTCGCATAACAATCGATTTTCTGAAGAATTTGTTTCCGGGCCGTTTGATGTCGAAAAGTGGTGATTTGGACTGGCCACCGCGTTCGCCCGATTTGACGCCCGCTGACTTCTTCTTGTGGGGACATTTGAAGTCAAAGGTTTACGTTAACAAGCCAAGGACCGTAGAAGAGCTCAAGGACAACATTCGTGAAGAAATAGCCGCTATTCCGGCCGAAATGTTGGCGAAAACGATGGAAAATGCTGCAAAAAGGGCACAATACGCCATCAACGCCAGAGGCGGCCATTTGAGGGATATCATATTCAAAAATTGATGTAAACAAATCTACTAGGAACAAATTAAATGAATAAGATTGCCAACCGCCAAATTTTTATTTTTTTCTTTGATTTTTTTTTTTAAAAACATGGGTCCGTCGAATATGGGCAACCCTGTACTCATTTGCAATACGCATTTCCAATAAAATATCCAGTAAATTACAGTTGTGCAAGTAAAAAAAAAACTCGCAGTTAACCTCACCCCTTCTGGTACACACAAATATGACCGATTTGACTAATATATGCTTAGGTTCATATCTTTTATGTAGTTGCACTAACTATAGTCAAATTTAGTATAGGTTCAGCGTTTGATATTCTTAGGTTCATATCCTTTATGTAGTTGCACTAACTATAGTCAAATTTAGTACGAGTTCAGCGTTTGATATTCTCAGGTTCATATCCGTTATGTAGTTGGACTAACTATAGTCAAATTTAGTACAAGTTCAGCGTTTAATATTCTTAGGTTCATATCCGTTTTGTAGTTGCAGTAACTGTAATCAAATTTAGTACGAGTTCAGCGTTTGATATTCTTAGGTTCACATCCGTTATGTAGTTGCACTAACTATAGTCAAATTTAGTACAAGTTCAGCGTTTGATATGGTAGTGTCTCAAAGTGAAAACTGACCACATTGCCACACCAATTATGGTATCTCCCATATAAATTCAACAATACTCTGTGGTAGCTAACTAGTAGGCTGTACTAATCTAGGTTTTTGCCCACTGCATTGCTTTGTAATAGTCTATAAATCTGGAGAAAATTGATCAGGTAACCACTGCTACGCCCCTTAAAGTAAGGTTAGAATTTTTCTTTTTTATTGTGCTTTAATACAGAGTACTTTTACACCTTCAGTCGAAAAAATGAAGATACATAATATTTAAAAAAACAAAGCAATTTACCACGCCCCTTTAACACTATCCACACATCGCTAATAACGTAAACGGACGTTGGGTATAAGTCATTTCAACAAACTGAAATTTTGGTACAGATTTTTTCATGGAAAATAATTTGATTTTCATGGAAAATTCATGACAAACTATTAGCTGTACGGACATTCTAGTGCTGGAGCAATAACGGCTCAAAAATTGGGCATTGATTCCGATGAATAGGCTACTACAGCCAAGATTTTGACAATACTCGTATATCGGAATACCAACTTCAACTTACCCCACTTGCCATACCTCCCCCACTACTTCACTCTCCTCGGAGTCTGTGTGTGTGTGTTGTTTTGTTTGTGGGTATGCTCCTCTATGGAATCTTCGTTTGTTCACTTTGCCAATTGTAACACATTCCAGTGGGAATTCTCTTGGTATCGTTAAGATTCCCTTTGACAGCAGCTACCTGAGACAGACGAAGGCGGAAAAGATCATCAAACGTGTTACAATTTCCGTTGTTGCGGCGCAGGAAACGATTCCACTCTTTGCCACACGCAGACGCCACAATAGGCCTTAGCAGACCTCTTCTTGGAATTGTCTCGGCTGGTTAGTTTCTGGTGTTGAATCTGCATAATTTCGCAGCTGTTTTTGCTTCTTAACGCCGTCGTCGTCATTTTTTGTTTGGCTTTGTCAGAGAAAATTAATGCCATTTTTCTATTGGTTTTTATACACAGAGCTCTGAGAAATAGCAGCGACGCGATGAAGGTTATTTAATATCAACAACTATTCGAGTAGCTGCATGGACGACAAAATGTATGCCTAAGTTGGTTTTGCTCGCAAGATGGATCTATGCCATTGTATGGCTGGCTGGTTGCTGGCTCTGAGTGCAGCAGTTGGGAAGGTGGAGTATCATTTACATGATTGACGTACTATGTGCGCATATGATGTTTGAAATGCACTGCGGTGGAATGAAGGGGATGTTTAACAATATGGAAACTATAGTTTGAAAAGGCACCTATAGAAAAGTAAAATAATCTGTATTTGATTTGTTAATTAATAAAGCAAAATACAATGTTATTGTTGAATCTTTAATTTTAGTCGTTCTTTTTGCAAAACTAAAATCCATTTAAGTTTTAAAATATATCAGCCGAACGAATACAAATGATTAACATGAAATGACCCATTGAAATATTCATAATTTATGTTGTTTCCGAAAGCGTGGGATAGGAAATTACCTATATTACGAGGGTTTTCCCAAAACTAGCCCATCTAACAAAGAGAACGCAAAAAAGTTGAGAAAAATCTTCTTTATTTTTCAACATAATCTCCTATTAGTCCGATACACTTTTTCCAGCGATATTCAATAGCTAATATACCATGTTTATAATAAAAACTATCAAACTCCTTAAAAAAGCCATCAACCTCAGACTCTACCTTTTCAATGTTGGCAAATCTTTCACCACAGAGCCCTACTTATTTAAGTTTTGAATAAAAAAAATAGACCGAGGAAGCTAAATCTGGCCAATAAGCAGCAGCGATTCGCGGAAAGATAAAGCAATCCGAACTTTAGTTCATTAATTTTGGTCATCGCAATAGTGGATGTGTGAACTGGAGCATTGTCTTCATGAAACAACACTTTCTTTTCCCCAAATGTGGCCTCTTTTCTATAATTTCATCACCTAAACGCTGCAGTAAATTAGCATAATATTCGCAATTGATGGGTTTTCTTTTCTAACGGTAATCGGTAAAAATAATCCCATTTGCATCCCAAAAAACAGACGCCATGACTTTTCCTGCAGATGGAGCCGTCTTCGCCTTCTTTGGACACGTTTCTCCCATTCCAGTCCACTGCTTTCACTGGTCTTTTATCTCAGGTGTGAAGTAGCGAACCCATGTCTCATCCATGGTTATAAATCGACGCAAAAATTTGACTTTATTGTGGTAGAACATCGCCAAACACTTTGCTTTTTTCGCTTTATAGAAATCAAGTGCGGCACCCATCTTGCGCAAAGCTTTCTCATCTTCAAATCTTCGGTTAATATACAATGTATAGCACTTTTTGAAATGCCTATCATTTCAGCTAGCTCACGCACGGTCAGCTGAAGATCAACCGATACCATTTTGTGAACTTTTCGAATCGTGTATGGCGTGGACACCTCAATTAATCGACCACAATGGTGTTCGTCTTGGCAACTCATACGGCCCCGTTTTAACTCTGCTTTCCAACAATTTATAGTATTAGAGGAAGGAGCAGACTTCCCCAGAGTAGAATCTAGCTCGGCTTTAATATTGGTTACACTAAAACCTATCAAATGGAAATATTGAAGTACATAACGGTGACCAATTTTTTCCATTTTTACAAATTCGCTAAAATCGTTTACTTTTGATGGCTCACATAAAAATACTAAACAACGTGGCGCTTTGAAGCTTAAAACATATGTTTTATAAGATTGCTATTTTTCAACAAAATACTGGCTCCATCTATACGTCAGATGGATACGTTTTGGGGTCGCCCTCGTAACAACACAGCACATGTGTAATTAAACGTGGAGGTCAATTAAGTTTAGTTATTTTTAAAAGCTATTAAAAGCGCTTAATAAGTGAGAGCAAAGAAGTTGTTTGGGTCACTTAATGTAGCAACATTTATCGAACATCCTGTATTTTCCAAAAATGTAATATTACCCTGCCACCTACTAAGCATCTGCATTCCAATCTAAGACGTATTTAAATTTTGAAATACAAATTCTAATCGTACGATTAGAAAAAGAAAGTGTTGTTTAATGAAGACAATGCTCCAGTTCACACATCCACTATTGCGATGGCCAAAATTAACGAATTAAAGTTTGAATTGCTTCATTACGCATCTTATGTTTCCGGACTTAAAAAAATTTTTCGGTGGTAAAAGATTTAGCAATAATGAAGAGGTGGAGCCTGTGGTTGATGGTTATTTTAAGGAATTTGACAGTTCTTACTAGAAACAGGGTACAGAAGCTATTGAATACCGCTGGAAAAAGTTTATGGAGCCAAAAGAAGGTTATATTGGAAAATACAGGAAATTTTTTCAACCCAACTTTTCGCTTGTTCTTTATTAGGCCGGCTAGTTTTGGGACCGTATTTTGTACTGGGTGGCGCAATAGAACGTGTATATTGCATCATCTTTTTTTGCGGGGTAGAAAAGGCGCGGGCGGGGGCGCCTACATCGTTGGGTTGGCGGGCTCATGGAGTTTTAGTCACTATGAATCACTTCGACGGGAAGCGTCGCGCATTTTGCGTGCGCGCATTTTACGAAAACTCTCGTTCATATATTGTTACTAGGCGACTATATTGTGCTGAATATGGACTACGGCGAATTAGTGAAGCTCCGAGTGCTAATTTAATTAAAATATGGGTAAAGCGTTTTGAAGAGACCGGTTCAACATTTAAACCACAAGCAAATGGTCGCCCAAGAACATCTAGGACCGAAGACAATGTTGAGAGAGTTATGGAGTCAATACGAGGAAATCCACAAATGTCGACTCGCAAGAGATCGTCTGTCTTACAATTATTGCGACGAAGTTTGCAACGAATTTTAACATTGGATCTTAAACTGCATCCATATAAGCTGCAATTAACACAAGAATTGAAAGTGTCTGACTTCATAGCAAGGCTCGCATTTGCTAATGAAATGCTTAATCGATTTTCCAATTTTGACAATATCCTTTTCTCTGACGAGGCTCATTTCCTTATGAATGGGTTCGTAAACCGTCAAAATTGTCGTTACTGGAACAGTGAAAATCCCAAAATCAAACACCAGAAACCATTGCATAGTCCTAAAGTGACAGTATGGGCAGCAATCTCTGGCAGAGGAATAATTGGTCCATTTTTCTTCGAAAATGCGTGGGGCCAAAACGTCACGGTTAATACGGAACGCTATGTTGAGATGTTGGACGGATTTTTGAAGCAGATGTTCCCTGGCAGACTGATTTCGAAAAGAGGTGATATCCCATGGCCCCCACATAGTCCAGACTTGACGCCTCTTGACTTTTTTTTGTGGGGATGCCTCAAACACAAAGTCTACAGTAATAATCCAAGAAACATCGTTCAGCTCAAGGAGAATATCCGTGGTGAAATGGCAGCCATTACACCAGTATTACTGAAGAAAGTTTTCAATAATTTTCGCTTGCGGTTAGAGGAGTGCCGTCGTAGAGAGGGTCACCATTTAGATGATGTTATTTTTTAAAAATAAACTCAATTTATTACTCTACAATGCCTTAGATTTATTTTAACCATACCTTTTGTATTTATTTTTTAATCTATTTTTTAAATATGCACATTCTATTGCGCCACCCTGTATTTTATTGACCGGATACTTTATGACAAAATGTGTAATCAGAAGTTGCTGTCAATATGCCAACAATAATGTGTACTAAATTAACATAGGCTGTAATTATTTGGCGCCATATTTGATGATCGAATTAAAGAAGGACTTGTGTAGTTAGTGCTCCTCCGACGTTCATTGCATCGGCTCCAAATGTGACCACTTATATAATTGCTTAGACTTTCGCAGTCAATGCCTAATGCGGTCAATTTCGATAGTCAAGAATCATTAACAGCTAAACATTTCATGAGTTTGCGCATTGATTTCACCTAGTTTCAGTTAGCTTCATAGTTTTAGTTAAAAGGACATTTTAAAAACATAAATAATTAAGTGTTTTTAAACTCTGTCAATTACATGAAAGCTATTAGGGAACTTGTGATATACGAATGGGGGGAAAAAGTTATTATTTTCCAAAATATATCGATTTTTGGTAGAATTGAAAGATTTTTAAAACACCTAAATATTTACTCTAGACATAACTAAGAGTTGAAGTAATCTTCCATCAGTCAGAAACAAAATTCTTTAGTGTTCGTTGAATAATGTTATATAAATAAAATATAAAATTCTCAGTTTAATAATTTCAAATAATGTTCATCGGTTGATTCTCAGAATAATGATAGGTCAGGTTTCTGTGACGTCAAGTAATGCGATATTTTTATATTTGTTTATGTGCAGAGCACAATAAAAATGAAAACAATCATCTATAAACGTTCGTGTTTCTTTTTTTGCTAGAGAAATTTCATTGTATTCAATTCTTTTACTGGGATCTATAAAAACCTATGAATTTATATACTTCCACACACATATCAAATAGATTTTTTCCTACTACGTTTGTATCTCTTCGTAGAAATAAATAAACAGAGGTTAAAAACCTTTTGCATGTGTAGTTGCTGGCAACAATGTTTTTGTTTATAGCAGTTGTTTTTTTTTTTTTTTTTGTTTGCTCCCTATTTATATTGTGAGTTGTTGTTTTTGCACCAGCAACTACTCCCACTTAGGTATTTATGAGGTGTAAATGACAAAACGATGGCGTTTGCTTCTGTGATAGTTATCGTGGCATAAAAAAAAGGATTTTTCATTAAGCAAAAAAAGAGGACATAAAATGCAATAGAATCAGTGCTATGGAGTTTGACAAATTTTAATGACTGCATTGGCAGCAAATGGAAAGGCATTGCATGCTTAAATATTAAAGAAAATTATTAAAATTGTTTTACATTCATGTACAACATTTAAATAAATCATAAGCGTGAGGAACCGTAAATATCGATTATTGGTCGATTTTTAATTATAAAAATTATTGAGAATGGAAATGTCGTATCTAAGCATGAAATACATGTTTTTCAATGGGCATTATAAGTATGTCACAAATTTATATTTTTTATTATTATTTCTATTAGTCAATTATAATAATTATGTTTAGCTTTTGCTACAGAAATGTTTTATATCATAATTGTTATTTTGAGTTATATGATAAAAGTTAAAAATTATAATTAAATATGTTTCTCACTTTTAAAATTTAAAAATAAACATCAAGATTGATTTTTAAGCTAAAGATTTTTAAAAACCAAGACTGATTTCAATTTCTAAAAATCATAAATAAAAATCAATTATTTTCTCTATAAAGAGAACAAAGTAGAAAATCTGTACAACATTAAAATTTACATCAACAAAACCAAATCGCGTTCTGATTCACAGAAAAGTTATGACATATATGTGTACCTATATAATAACTTTATTTATTAACAAATATTTTTGTGAGAAAACAATAATACTGAAAATATATAAAAAAGACCCCAACAACAGCTAAGAAACCCACTTTTTTGTTTCTTTATTGTTATACATCAAATGAATCGATTGCAATTAAACGTTGGAAGTTGCAGGACATAAAACATATAACAAAATAGCCTTCAAACATTCTTTTCATAGCCATCAATATCTGATTTATTTATAAATTGCTTTGATAGAGAAATGTCTGTTACGGCCACCTGTTATTTATGTTAGGAACCTGTGTGATTATATGCGATTAAAATCATCAGAAAAATGTGAAGTTTGATTTTCTGTCTTAGTGCTTACTTAAGAGTAAAATTTTCTTCATAGTTTTCCCTCCCTGACTATGTGGGAAATAGGGTAAATTTGAAATCATTTGAATACTGATTGGAGCAAAATACTTTCATTTACAGTCATAAGAAATAAAAGTCTTTAGCTGAATTTTTTTTTGTATTTTCTCAGAAAAACAACAGTCTTTGACCGATCTTTATTACACCTCCACTAGTAGGAATGAACATACTTATAAAATTTGAAAATAGAGGGAAGCATCTAAAGTACCAAGTACATTTTGACTACGTATGTTTTATGACTTCTTAGGTCGATTGATGCCCGTCTGTACGCCTTGCTAGCTGGAGCAGACGATAGAAGCAGTAAAATTGTCAAAACTTGACACCGTTTACTATTTTGCCACATCATGGAAGAGGATTGCACATGGGCTATATAAACCCAGCCCTTCTGTTATCACCTACAAAAATTGATTGAATTTCAGAAATTCCGTTTTTCCCCTTGTAATTCCAAATTCGTAGACTAAAGTAACTTACATTTTTTCCCAATGCATTTGCTTATATTGCCTGGTAGAATTTAAAAAAAAAAATTGACCGACTAACAACGCCTCTTCGGGTACCTCCCAATTTAAATTAAATATCTCATGTGATTGCACTAAATTTAGCCACGTTAAGCGCTTGCCAAAGTAAGGTCTCACAGTGAATATGAACCGCATTGTGCCACCCTTTTTCTTTCTCCTAAAAATTGTTAGATTTTCCAAAATTTAAAATTTCCTGCATACTTTTTAATCGGCAGGCTGAAAAGCCTAGGTTTTTGTTCTATATATTGACTGAGAATTGTCTGTAAACCCTGATAACAAATGTCGAAATAACTACGCCCTTTCTGGTATCCCCATATCTTCGATTCAATCTCACTAAATTCAGTGGTATGTGGCGTGCATCAGGCACTTAGCAAGCGTATTTTTGCAAACTGAAAACGGCGGAGATGTTTTTAAAGAATTGAACTATACACCACGTCCTTTCTGGCACCCCCGTACACTTTTGCAGCACTGCACAATAATATTGGATGAAGGTAAATCAATTGACCTTACTGATATTTTACTGGATTTTGATTTCGTCTTGATAAGAGAAATATAAATAAAATATGACTGCTATTTCTGAGCGCTATAATAAATATCACAAACAATTGTAATTTTCGGGGAAATCTTTTAAAAATCAAAAATAATTATTATTGCCGGGGCGATATAGTAAAAATCACAAATAATTCTAGAAAAAGAACTTTTTCGAATAGCAGTTGTAACTGTTATGGCCGTTTACTTTTTTTTGGATACAATGAAATACTAAATACGAGTATTGAATATCTCAAATGAAATGATTTATTCTCATCACATACAAAATAAGCCATCCATAATACCATATCCAAGAAAGTAAGACCAATTCTTATTTTAGAAAAACTTAATTTATTGGTCCAAATAAATTTCATCGCACAACCCTCTTATACCGACTGCATGCCAAATGCCAAATATTCTTCCTTAAGAATGATTGAATGATAATTGAATTTTAAGCGAAAAACTCATGAGGGGCCAATGCAGCTTGCAAGTGAGGCGCATTCTCGTGGTGCGAAAACTAAAAAGGTTATCTGACTGTAAATCCGGCTTTACACAATCAACGGTTAACACTCAAATAGTATACGTTGTTAACAGTTCGGCCCAGCGGAAGAAGTTCATAACTACAATACCACGATAGTCGAAGAAAACTGTGATTTTTGAGCGACTTTGGAGAGATATTTTCAATCTTGTTTCATCTTTGACACGATATTCACTCAATTTTAATCGATTGCCCTCTGATCATAAGCACGAATACAAGTCTCATCTCTCACCAAATTTGCATATCTTCACAGATTTTAAAGCGATGATCTTTTACGGAAATATTGAGCTCTTCTGATGTCTATAGAGATTTGAAACGTCTGAGCCCCAAAATAGAGTTGACTGATCCATTTAAAATGCCAACATGATAGTTAATTGACGGTGATTTGAAAAAAATCAAATCTTCACCACTTCTAAGGATCCAATCCGTGTATGTTTAATGCTTCCAACGAAGCACTTTTCAAACCACTTCCAAAATAATGGTAATGAAGTACTTAAATACATTGGTTATATTCCTATTTCTAACAATTAAAGCAAAACATTCCCATATTATAGTCCGAAGACGTATTTTTTGATGATTTGAGTCGATGTAATGAAGCTCCAGTTAATGTTTTTAGGAAAAAAAACATTTGTTTATCCCCCTTTATATGATGACCGATATACTAAATTTGTCATTGCATTATTAAAAGCTACAAATGCTCAGAGACCAAACAAAGCATATACATTTCCAATCACCATAAGAATCTATGTCGCTAATGTCCGTCCGCAATATTGTGGACTGAAATGAAGGGTACGAAGTGTATAAGCTTCGATCCTATGGACCATTAGGTGTCTTTGCTGTGTAGTGCCTGTCTAACAACTGTTTTTTTGGAAAATATCGAAGCCATCGAAATCTGCGAGCTGATTTCATGATAAAAATAACTCTTAAGGATGCTTCTTCAAAAACAATCTCAGTGCAATTATTAGTATTGGGGAAATACTTTACAATGGATTTTTTTTTTCAGACGACATTCTCGTATACGGAAGAAATATTTTCTGGAACAAAAAGCAATTCTTTTGCCACACAACCAAATCGTATTTCCATCCTATGACAAGCCCGTGTTAATTTCGTTGATGATTACGCAATTTTTTACTACTTCCCCATCACCAAATGTGATGAATGTTTGCTTGCAATTTATTGCTGGGTTGTAAACACTTCCGACAAAATCTGTTAATCAAAAGCCTTCTATAATATTCCAAATGACACCGATTCCGCTGCAGGAATTTCAGTTCGTTAGGAACATTTAAAGCAAATTCCTTTTTTAACAAAATCACACATTGCAAAAATCGCCAAAATGACTTTTAGCATAGTTCAAAACCAACTATGTGGTTCATATATAGTGGTTGGCAAGGCTGTCAACTGTTAAATACCTGTCATCTGCAGTGTAATTTATTTAGTGAAAGGTTTATCATTTACCTATATGGATCGTTTAACAACCAAAGAACGCGTAAAATTAATTAAAGATTACTTCAAAAGTGGTGATTCGAACGTGGGCTTTCAATCGGACAAAAGTTTCTTCAGCCAAGAAGCCCATTTCTCACTCGATGGTTTCGTCAAAAACAAAATTTCCATATATGGGGCTCGGAGAACCCAATGGAAAAACCATTGCATCCGGAAAAAAGTAACTGTTTGGTGCGCATTTTGATCTGAAGGTTTCATTGGGATGTATTTTTTCGAAAACTACCTCAAAGGGATCAACTGCTACAACCAATCCAGAGACGGTCATTCAAACGATATTGTATTTCGTATATAATGGCGAGGTCCAAAGCTTTATAATGAAATACAACTTTCGTCGAAATGATAGCTTTATGCGCTTTATTTTACTTTATTTGAAAACGAAAAATGTATAACCCATTACTATTAACATTTATGATGTGAGATTTTGTGCAGATATCTGTCACAGTGCTACTATTGCAGAAAAAAACAATTTTGAGATTCGGTATACTCTGACAATTTTAATTAAAACCTAGTCTTATTCCCTGGACACAGTACTATGCCGACTTGGAAATTATTTCCAGAGCAAAATCTTAATTTTTTAGTTTTCTTTCCATAATTACGATCATAGTTAGAATGATTGCACTAACACATGTTTGAATTGTGATGAATCCTAGACCACGAATTATTTTTAAATAACGACAAAATATTAGGAATATGTTCAAGAGTTTATTTTACCAATAACGGACGGACTTACTTAGACCGACTCATATTGCAACAAAAATCAAAATTATAAATATTATTTATAATTTTCCATCGAGAAAAAGTTATATCTGACAAAAACATAAACTCTGATCTCCCTGCTGAAAAAATCTAATCCCGGGACGACATTAACTTTCAATTTGAAAATGAATTTTATGCTCGTAAACCAAACGCTAAGGAACACTAATGTTTTGTTACCAAAAGTGAAGTCTCTATCTTATGATTTCTATAACATTTTTCTTCAACAAGCTAGACAAACAAAGAGAAACCTTCTCATATATCGCACATCTTTGCGTTTTGTTTCGTGATGTCAATTATTTTAAGTAACAAAAAAGGATAACTACTGTCATATATCCTTGTTAACTGTTGGTGCTGCCAGCGCTTTATGTCTGCATTACGAGTGAAACAAAGGCGGGAAAAAGAGCAAAAAACTACGACAACACAAAGCGCAACATGAAATGCGATAGACGACTCCTTTGGGTATAACAAATGAACGGCATGCATTATCCTTCCCGGTTCAGACATGGAGTGATAAAGCAGAATGCCTTCCAATAGCAACAGAGACAGACGCTTTTGATGCATGAAGTTGCATTCATTTCGAGAAATTTAGTAGAGTTTTCTGTTTTGAAATACAAAAATAAAGGACCGGCGACAGTGGATGTTGTTTTTATTTCAAATTTTAGTTGTAACTTAAATGTATGTGGGCGGTGTATGAGGGTGGTGGTGTAGAACAAAATATATTTTGGTGTTAAATTTTCCATGTCATGTCAGTGCACTGGATTTGGCGCGTTCTGCGCTTTTTCCGTTAAACATTTTGTTGGGATGTCTTTTTATGTTTCACACCACATGGACACAAAAACTAGGGAGCGCCGCACAGTGGTTCGTTAAATAGATGAAAATAAGATAAAGAATAAAAATATGGATCATATGAATTCCTTTTTTTTTAAATATATGCATTTATTGTTGTTATTGCCATTCCACTAGCACTGCATTTCGCTTAATGATCGCTTTTGTAATCATTTTCCGATTTGGTATGCCCCAATTTCTTTTATTAAAAGAGTGTTAACATTTGATATCTTTCTGGTAAAATATACAAAAACAGGGTGGGGACCAATGGGGACCGTTATTTAAAGATACTGAATAAGTTTTTTTATCCAAAACTGTGCCGAAGACCTGACTGCACCAGATTCTTTTTATGGGGTTATGTCAAACAAAAAGTGCACAAAATGATATCAAGGAATTTGAATGAATTGAGGCAATCCATTACAACGATAATTGAGCAATGAATAATTCTATGATCAGGTGTCGATATGCGTGAATGAGCCAGTTAGTTTCATAAAATAAAATTGATTTTTTTTATAAAAAAAAAAAAAAAATAATTAAGAAAAACTATTTGTATAATATGATGCTATATGAAATGTTGCCAACTTCACGGTGCTATGGCGACCAAATGACTAATGCCAGCGCGCTCATTTTTTGACAAACCTCAGTCTGTTATGTTATTTGCATGCCTACGAAATCATATCGTTTTACGTTGCGGTAAAAAATTACAAAATTTAATCTTTTCTGATGAAAAAATATTTAAAGTTCGGTAACACGTAAATGTACGAAACAATCATGTATGATTAGAGTGCAGAGACAATTGCCCTCGGAAAGGAAGAGTTGATTTGCGGTAACTGCCACATAACGTTCACCACTTGTTTTCAATGAATGTTTCACCGAATGAACAAATCTAGCGTGAAAAGCTTTTAAGCAATGCTTTGTTACCTTAGGCAGGTAACAATAAAATAATAATTTGGTAGAAGCCATTGAACGTTTCAACCGTTAAACGTTATTACAATAAAAAATTCTCAGTTACATTTCTTCATAGCAGTGACGACCATATTCCCCGGACTTAAACCCCATAGATTTCTCAACGTGGTCCATTCTGGAAGCCAAAGTATCAACTAAATAATATGAAACGGTCAATGCCTTAAAGATTGTTCTTCACTGAGAATGGGACAAAGTGCCATCAGGCCACATTCTTGCAGCATATGAGGCCTTCCCGTGGCTACAACGAACAATCAAATATTTTTCTTAAAATGTGAAATGACTGCAATGTGCTGAAGTCCTTAAATAAAAAGAAAAAAAAAAATTAATAAAAATACAGCACTTTTAATTGGTAGCACTTCAAGAGCCGACTTGTATATAATGATTAGCAAAAGTTGGCGAACAAGTAACGAACAGATTCTGCATCATATTTCACATCAGCAAGGTCGTATTGAAAAAATTTCAGTATGTTTTATATGCTTACGGCCTTAAATTTAAAATTTTTTTTTAAAGTTCATGCCATTTGTAGCAAATTTCAAAATGTCTTTTACAATGTTGTACGGGAATGTATCTTTAATAAACTACCATAACTACAAAGCAAAAAAATGCATCCGCGGAAACTGAAATTCACCGCAGTTTTTGGAGCAAAGTGGTGAAAATTTTCATAAACATCATAACATAGGCTTGTCATAGGAAGGTAACAGTTTTTTTGTGGTCTGTGTTCTTCACATTTTCATGGGAGTTATTCTAACAATGAAAACGCAGTCATTCCAGTCGAATCCAAACAAACAAATAGTAATTAAATGTACGAAGGCGGTCCCAAAACTAGCCGACCTAATAAAGAACACACAAACAGGTTGCGAAAAATTTTCTTTATTTTTTAACATAATCTCCTATTAGCTCGTTACAAATTTTCTAGAGATATTCACTTGCTTCAACACCCTATAGTAAAAAAAAAAACATTCGACTTGATTGCAATGAAACATCATAGCCAAAAACTCTACCATCCCATCTTGTGCACAGCTTTCTCATCCTTAAGTCTCCGATCAATATATGAGCATGATGTACATATGTATATGCTTATCATTTCAGCTAGGTCACGCACCTTCAGCCGACGATTATCCAATACTATTTTGTGGATTCTCTTAAACGTGCTTGGCGTGGACACCTCAATTAGTCGACCGCTATGATGTTCGTTTTGTCGGCTCGTGCGGGCTTGTTTAAACTCTACTACCCAATATTTTACAGTCGTAAATGAAGGAACAGACTCCCCCAAAGTAGAATCTAGCTCGGCTTTAATAATGTTGGATTGAGACCTTTCAAATGGAAGTATTGAATTCCATAACGGTGACCATTTTACATTTCCATTTTACAATTTCACTGAAATCGGTTACTTTTGATGGATTAAATAAAAATAATAAACAACGTGGCGACTTGAAACTCAAAACATATGTTTTATAAGGTTGCAACTTTTCACCAAAATATTTCTATATGTCAAGTCGGCTAGTCTTGTTACCGTCCTCGTAATTCAATTGAATGAGAACTTACGATTTTGTTTAGATTAGCAGTATAAAAGTATTTCTTTGGAAGTGATGTATAGATATATGAATATATTGCGCTATTTTCATTGCCGAAAATGTTATTCTTTTTTTTAATGACTTCTAGTTTCTTTGCTGGGTAATTTTGGTGTTTTAGATGGTTTTAAAGAAATTATAAATTATCGCTACTAATACTAAAATAAATTTCCTTAAATACCATGAAGAGGATGTAGCTGGGAGAGCCTCACACATTTGCGTACGATTCAACAGGACATTCTTCTAATAGGATCAAGTAAATGTTGACAGTCCATGCCATCTTTCGCCAAATTTTTCTATTAACGATTACACAATCACACGAAGAGTTTGTCAGCTCATCAAAGTGGCCAGCGTCACTGTACTATTTCAGGATTGTTGACAGCTCTAGGACATCCTGGCAGCCCATTATTATATGCCCGAAACTGTGATTACACAATTACACGAAGAGTTTGTGAGCTCTTCTAGGTGGCCAGCGTCACTGTACCATTTCACGCTCGGTGAATCCCTTGGACGCCCTAGTATATGATACTCTGCACGAAACTGTGATAGCAATGATTTGGCAGATAACACTGGTCTACAAATTTGGGGAAAAAAAATTGAGGGAAGAAATGAAGCATATTTTTTAACTAATCTGGGTGCGCTAAATTCGAATCTGGCATACAAATTGGGCTATCACGTCTTGTTCATTTTTTATCGTATGCTGGCAATACTGTAAAATAGTCAATACTGGCACTACAATTTTACAATTATTAATTTGGCAGAAGCCCACAGAAACCTGAACAAACCATGGACACCGACAATGGTTGCAGAACTCTTTTATACTCGCACAAGTGGTCAAATGGCAAAAAGATCTATTTCGATTTTCCAATTCCAGCACTTTGGAGAGAGTCAAGTAACCACCAAACCGACTGTTATTTCTGTTTAACAAAAGTAGCTGAATTCAATATTAAAAATCGAAAAAATATTACTTAGCAAGACGCAGAATTACTAGCTTCACGCATGCAGCAGTGGAAACATCTTGCAGTTGGAACAAAAGTAACAATATTATAGAGATAGAAGCTTGAAATTGGCCGCATATTTTAAAAAGAAACACACTATTCTATACTGTAATGATGTTGATGGTTTATTTCAAAAAATGAACCAGCCATATGGCAAAACTGAATAGATATTATTTATTGATGGCTCGAAGTACGGTTTAAAGGTTCTTCTTTTGCATAATGGAAATGAAAAACCATCCCATACCAACTGCTCATGCCGTTAACGCAAAGGAAAATTACGAAACAATGACTGAAATTTTGACATTACTCAAATACAACGTTAATAAATGAAAGAGTTGTAGTGACATTAAGGTGATTTAAATTTCTCTGTGTATGTGGTATAGACCATCGTAAATAATTGTAAATTATTATGTTTCAGGTCATTGGTTTGTTGACTGATATATGCCAGGAGGTTTCACAAAATATTGTTGTTTTTTTATCTATGGGATAGTCGCGCTACATGTCATCATTACATCAGAACTGAGTGGTCAAAAAGAACTGAGTATTTACCAGGAAAACGGAAAATTTCAAATAAATCATTAATTGGCGTCCTTCTTTTGCCGCTGAACATAAAATTGGGCATTTTTAAGAACTTTGTTAAGGCTCTGGACAAAGATGGTACCGCATTTAAATATTTGTTAGCAGTTTTCCCTAAAATTTCATATGCTAAAATCAAAGAAGGCATATTTGTTGGCCCTCAGATCAGGAAGCGATTGAATGATGACAATTTTTCACAATGTTTATTGGAGAAAGAATATATGGAAACCTTTCAAGAACATCGTGAACAGTTTTCTTGGAAAAAATAAGAGTAAAAACTACAGACAAATTGTTGCTGAGTTATTGAAAAATTAACACGAATTAGGAGCACGAATGTCACTCAAAATGCATTTTCTTCAGTCGCATTTATTTTTTTCCACAAAACCACGTTGCAGTGAGCGACGAACAAGGTGAACGTGGTCATCAAGATTTAATGAAAATTGAAAGAAATAATCAAGGATTTTGGCACAAAAGCATGCTGGGAGATTATTGCTGGAATTTAATACGTGAAACCAAACCAACAAAACACAAACGACGTTTAAAAAACGCCATTGACTTTTGAAAATTCATTGATTTTTAAATAAACTAACGATTTTTTTATGTAAAAAACGAATAAATTTTGTTTTTTGTATCTCGAAAACCTGACGTCATAGAGACTCGAATTCAGCCCACCAAATTACCCTGGGAAAGATATTTGATTGCCCCAGTCCAAAACCTTGTTGGCTAGTGTAATGTTAACACAAAAAAAACATTAGCTGGGTACTCAATAGGCTTATTACCATCTTCTAAAATAAGCCAACTAAAAAGAACTTAAGTTTTTTAAAAATTTGTTAATTTTATTAAATACGAAATTTGAATTATATCGAACAGCAAAATATGATGTTATTTAATGGGAAGTAACAGAACGAGTCAACTAAATCCACACATTTTGCGGCCAGAAATGAGACTTGAGAAATTAGAAAGTTCGAAATTGTAAATCACTCCTACTATCTAGTATTGGAAGTCAGCACAATGTGTTATACGACCCAACAAATTTACAACTCAAAAGTTAGTCCTTTAAAGAAATTATAAGACAATAAAATCGAATAGTTTGGTTAAACACACAGGAAGTGGTAAGACGATATTATATTAATTATCGGTATTACATTAATTAGTGTGGAAAATTAATTCCTTTAATTCTGTTCTACCCTTTTTATGGAGGCGAATCACTGTACGTCATCGTTGTAACCGAAAATGTGAATGTTTAAATAGCAAATAGTCCTGTTTAAAAGTTTAACACGATTTAAATTAAATGTCCAATTAAGACAAAAGTATGCAAACATGGTCATGCTAAAATAAACATATTTTATTCATAAAACAGCAGAGAAAATGAGATTTGTTGATGACATGAATTTGTGGTTAACCAGGAATGTTGGAATAATATTAGGCCAAATCTAGTTTGGACATTTTTTTTTTACATGGAAGCAAATATCGCACTTTTATGAGGTCATCAGAAAACAGCAACTGAAATCAGCTGATTTGAGAATTAATACATAAGCAATCTGAGAAACTCTTGCGTATAACAACAACAACGAGTGCAATGTAGATATAAAGGTTAATTACAAACGTAATAGAGGTTAATTTTAGTATTTCTTTGAGGGTGGAATACGAATAAAATAAAAAACTAGGTTACCAACTATTTCTGAAAATTACACTGCGGAAGATACTTCAAATGGGGCCGTGAATTATAATGTGTGTCCCAACACGAACGCAAGATTTAAATTTTAAATAAAACACAGATATTTAAAAAAAATCGTGAAACTTTATTATATCGTAAAGTAGACGGAATGAGGTTATGTATGGAACAACATATCGGGCAGATGGCCGCCGCGGCTTTGCTGCCACACACACGATCTTTTAATGAAATGTTCAATTACCGTTTTGCATAAATGCTACGGTATTTCATTAATGCAGCGTCTAATTTCCTCTTTTAAGACGTGAGTCGTCGTCGGCTTATTCGCGTAAACCATCGACATCAAAAAACCCCAAAGAAACGATCTGGCGGCGGAATTGTTTTCTGGCTATATGACATTCATTTCTTCAATTCTAGGCACGATGCCGAACACCATTGACTGTTTGCGCTTGACATGCCTCATATTCGGAAAACAAAAGGTCCAATGATTCCTCCAGCACAAAATCCACACCACACAGTTGAGGATGCATTTGCTTCTCGTGAATCACTAGAGGATTTTCCTCACCCCAAATTCGACAATTCTGCTTATTGACGAAGCCATCAAGATGGAAATGGGCCTCGTCACGGAAGATGATTTTATCGGCAATTCAGCATTTTCATGTTGACTCTCCAATACCCAATTAACGAACTCTCTTCGCTGTCCATGGTCAGCTGGCTTCAATTTCGTCAAAATCCGCTGCATAGTGGATTTGGAGACACCAATTTGCTGAGCTCGGTGTCGAATTGAGGTGGATGGAGTTTGAGCGATATCATAACGTACAGCTGCAACATTTTCGGTCGATCGACCTGGTCGAAGGCGCGTTGTTGTCTTTACATCACTAACAGACCCAGTTTTGGCAAATTTATCCATTAATCTCTTTACAGTTGACTCTTTTGGAGCATTATTGTGACCCCAAGTTGATCGCAATTTGCGGACTGTAGCCGCAAAACTTTCACCATTTTGGTAAAACAATTTCACAATGAGAATGCGTTGTTCATTCGTGTAGCGCTCCATTTTTACTAACCTTGTACCTTCTACTAGCAAACAATAACAATTGTTCAAATGTCAAACAATGACACTTCGAATGGCGCAAACTTTAAATCTTGCGTTCTTGTTGGGACACTCTTTAGTATAACATTCTTTTTAAGACTTTTAGGCTCCAACTGAAATATTCAATATATTTGTGCAACAGTTTATCGGATAACTCCATTCATTTAACAGACATTTGTGATTGGATTTTAAATAAACGCATATGATAGGTCGGTCTTGGAAACGAAAGCAGTACCACTGAATTCCGCTAGATTACGCACACTCGTGCGTTAGGTCAACATAGTTACGAGAATGAAAATGGACTACATTGCCAGGCCATATAGTGTTGACTGATTTGCCGAAATTTATTTTTTTTATACATATATAAAAATGTTTGAGTAGATTTTGGTGGCTTTGGCGATGTTTCACCGCAATAAAGTCAAATTTTCCCTTCGATTTATAATCATGGATGAGACATGGCTGCACCACTTCACACCTGAGACAAGTGAACAGTCAAAGCAGTGGACTGGAATGGGAGAATCGTGTCCAAAGAAGCCTACATCGGCTTCATCTGCAGTAAGATTATGGCGTCTATTTTTTTGGGATACGCATGAGATTATTTTTATTGATTATCTTCGGAAAGGAAAAGCCATCAACGGCGAATAATATGCTAATTTATTGCAGCGTTTAGATGATAAAATTATGGAAAAAATGCTACATTTGGTGAAAAATAAGTTGTTGTTTCATCAAGATAATGCTCCAGTTCACACATCCACTGTTGCAATGGACAAAATTAATTAATTAAAGTTCGAATTGCTTCATCGCACACCTTATTCGCAAGATTTAAATCACTCGGACTATTTTGTACTTCCAAACTTGAAAAAATGGGTTGGTGATCAAAGATTTGCCAACAATTAAGAGGTGGAGCCTGCAGTTGATGGCTGTTTTAAGGAGTTTGACAATTCTTACTATAAACAGGCGATAGAAGCTATTGAATATCGCTGGAAAAAGTGTATTGCTTTAAAAGGAGATTATGGTGAGAAATAAAGAACTTTCGAATCTCTTTTTTGTTAGGTCATTTAGTTTTGGTGCAGTCCTCGCAGCATCATTCTGGGATTCTTATTAAGTTAAGAGTCTCAGATGCATAAGATTTGATAAACTATTCACAATTATATTGTCAAGTCTGCTGATGAAGTTCGGTGGCAAACCCTTTTTTCTCTACATTAAGCTCTGCAAAAAGTTAAAATGATCCCAAATTTGAATAAACAGCAAAAAGGAATAGAAAAAGTAAGATAGTATTAGAAGATTTAATTCGAGTTGAGTAGAGTTGAGATGCAATCTGAGATGAGATACAATTGTAATCCTGGCCCGGCAAGCCTTTATATCATTCCAGGATGATCACATCAATCAACAACTGCGTGCAAATTTCTACTTTTCCGTGCAAACTTCAAAGTCAAGTTAATTTCTCTGAAAGCTATCACCTGCTCACTCAATCTTCGCCGCCGTTGATGAAGTCGTTGTATTTCGCCAATAATTTATTGTAGAAAAAAAAACAAATTGCGTGTAAATAAATAAATAAACAACAATTTTATGTGACATTGTTCGTCCGCTGTGTGAAGGAAAAACTATACAATAATAATGAGGTTGATAAACAGTAAAGTGAAACAGCATTTGTAACAAAAGCAACAACAATGGCAAGAAAGTATCTCTACAAACAGTAAAATATACAATTAACGCCAATTGTGGACTCCAGACTGTGCTGGCCATCGCCATCGCCAACAGCAGCACCATCTGCTGTGATGATATCCGGAGGTAAAAGTGCGTTCTGTCGCCACTGGGCAATTGGCGGGGATGGCCAAGCAACAGTCAGCAGGCAGCCACCCGGCCGGCAAAACATGGAAAACGTTCAATAAATTGAAATACAATGACAAGCAAAAATAATTGAAAGGTAAACATTATAGAAATGGACACAGTAATGAAATCAAAATAATCATGGTGATGATGGTCACGACGACAAAGTTGAGGGTAGCGAAAATATCTGACGACCATAATGATGAATATGGTACACGGAATGTAATTTAATGAAAATATGATTACAGCTCTCAGAAAAAAGGGAGTTCAAACGGAAAATGTTAATTTAATAATTAGTTTAATTGAATAATCACATTCATTGAATAACTGCATGAATTGAATAATCGTATAAATTGAATATTTCAATAAATAAACCTGTTAAATTTATCAGGTCATCATCGATCGTCTCCTGGCTTTTATTAAACATATTGTCAGCACAAAAAATTGGAATTTCGTCATATGTTTCTTGTACAGAATACGACGTTGCTGACTTTGTCAAAATTTCCTTGCATAGACTACGACGTTGTTCTAGTAATAAATTGTTTTATCATTGAAAACAATTGAAATGGTCCGCATAACAGTTGAAACATCTGTCAAAGATACGGCTACGCCTATAACAAAAGACAAAAGTTTAATTAAAATGAATGAAGCAAAAGCATTACTCAGCATATACCTGTAGTCAAATATTGGTATACCGATGGCTAGTAAATTGTGTATGGCCAGATATTTTGCTTATATTATTGCAGACCTGCCTGTTAGACAGGGTGGGCCATAAGGGTGTTGGCGGTTTAAATATTCAGTTAAAAAAACTACGAAACATAAAAAAAATATATTTGTATTTTTAAAAAGTAGAAGCATGGGAATTTTTAAAACTTAAAAATAATGTTGTCCAAATGGCTTTCCTCTTGGACACTCTTGGAACCGAAGTCGCAAATTTTGGAAAACTCGTTGAAAAGTTGTTCTCGGTATTTTGTTACTTTTCTGAATAATGTTCCTCTTCAACTGCTCTAAATTGGTCGGATTATTCTCGTAGACTACCGATTTGAGGTAGCCCCATAGAAAATAATCGCATGGAGAGAGATCGGGGCTACATGGGGGCCATTCAATATCCCCCCTTTTCGAAATGAGTTTTCCAGGAAAAACATTTTTCAGCAGCTCTATGAATACCCTAGCCGTATGACATGTGGCCCCATCCTGTTGAAACCACATCCTCGAGGTATTGCCTTGAAGTTCTTGCAAAGCTGGCACCAAGAAGTCTGCTAGCATGTTGCAATAATTGTTCGCTCTAACCGTCATCGCATGCCCTCTTTCGTCCTCAAAAAAGTATGATCCAATAACACAGGTTGACGTTATCCCAGCCCACACGACAAGCCTAGGGCTGTGAAGTGGACGTTCATGCAAACGTCGGGGGATTAGTCTCGGACTAGAATCGACAATTTTGCTTGTTCACATGGCCATTAAGGTGAAAATTGACCTCATCACTAAAAATCACGTTGTTGAAATTGTTGAACCGCTCTAGCATCAAATTGACAAAGTTAAGTCGGTTATTGGCATCATCGGGTTTTAATTCTTGGACTATCTGAATCTTATAAGCTTTCAAATGCAAATCACGTTTAAAAATTCGTCGTAAAGTTGTTCTTTTGACATCCAAAGACTGACTTCTCTTACGCGTTGACTGTTGCGGATTTCGCTGAACTGAAACACGAACACGCTCCACAATGTCGGCTGATCTTGCAGAAACTGGGCGACCACGAACCGTAATTGGTACTGTTGAGCCGGTTGTTTCGAACATTCTGATCCATTTTCGTATCACATTGGCGCTTGGAACTTCACTTAAATCGTGTAAACCGTATTCATGCCGATACAAACGACGTGCAGTAATCACTGATTTATTGTTTTCGTAATACGCTCGGACACAAAATGCACGCTGCACTCCCGTGTACGGCTCCATGGCGACTAAATTTCCAGGAAGCGGCGCAGCGAACAACATATCCCCGCGCCGCGCGTTACCGAGAAATTGAAGAATTATATGGCCCACCCTGTATTTGTACAAAAATATGATGCAAAACGTTCCTAAATTCGATAGTAATTTAAGAGTTGTAAAGGTTTTTTCATTTAGTGATTTCAAAATCGCCGGCATGGAAAGGTTATCAGCTGTTAAATACCTCTCATTACAAATGTTATTTATTTAACGAAACTTTGTCATCAACGAATATGAATAGTTCAACAACAAAAGAACGCATAAAAATAGTTAAAACTTACCACAAATGTGATGATTCAAAAGTGGACTTTCAATTGAGCAAAATATTCTTCAGCGATAAAGCTCATTTCTCACTCGGTGGTTACATCAACAAGCAAAATTGTCAAATAGGAGATTCGGAGAATCCAGAAGTGATTGTGGAAAAGCCATTGCATCCAGAAAAAGTGATTATTTGGTACGCACTATGGTCTAGAGGTGTTATTGGAGGACCGTATTTCTTTTGAAAATGACGCTGGAGAAACCATTTCTGCCAATTCAGAGCGCTATGGCCGTACGATGGCCGACTTTTTTGGCCTGCAATTGAAGGTTATGAACTGGACCACATGTGGTTTCATCCAGACAGTGCCAGAAGCCACACAACACGACCGATTTTGTCTTTATTGCATAAGAAGTTATCAAAAAGCGTAATTTCATATTTTGGCGACTTTAATCAGCCACTAAGATCAAGCGATTTGATGTCGTTAGACTTTTTTTTGTGGGGCACCATCAAAGACCGTGTTTACGCGGATAATCCATAAACGTTGGAGCAATTGAAAACCAATATTCGTCATGTTATCACCAAGATACCGCCCGAAATGTGCGAAAAAGTGGTCGAAAAGGACCAAGGTCCAAGCATTATAACGAAATAAAGGTTCCATCGAAACCGCAGCTTTATATGTGTTTTATTTCACTTTATCTTTGAAACTGAAAAATGGATAACCCGGTACCAGCCAAACCGTCA
Source organism: Philornis downsi (assembly GCA_019455685.1). Taxonomy (NCBI): domain Eukaryota; kingdom Metazoa; phylum Arthropoda; class Insecta; order Diptera; family Muscidae; genus Philornis; species Philornis downsi. The sequence goes on along the minus strand of JAHXMU010000724.1, from coordinate 1,534,031 downwards.
TAGCTCCCCTAACGCCAAGATAGGATGCGGTAGCCATATTGGCTGTTCATTATAAACAACAATTATTATGTAACACACCGGCAAAAAAAAAGGATAGAACTCCCCAAATCTAGACTATCATATTCACAAACGAATTATGCACTATGATTTACGTATATACCAGAAATGTCCGAAACTTTTACAGAGAAGACATGTCTATACGATTTTTCGATTATCTCTGACAAATATAAAGCTGACATTACATAAAAATTCAACTAAAGCCCATTTTATCTGATGTGATTAGACATTATAAGTGCGGCTTTCAGTTCGACTACTGAACAAATGTTCGAATCCTGGAGAAGACCAAAGAAAAACTATCGACACATGTCATCCTTGTACGTCTATTATGAAGCTGCTTTCGGTAGCAGAAATCAAGCGTCTTTACAGGATGACATTGGCCGACACGAAGCAAAAATCTTAGTAGGTCATTTTATACCAAATCCATGCAAGATTAACGCCTATTCTGTGGCCTTTTCAACATACTTTCGAAGATGATTATTAAGAATGTTGCAATAAACACGACTAGTCCCACCTTCATTACTAGTGTACCCTGGTGATAAACATAATTGGTATCATTGTTGAAAAAAGCCGAGGCGTGTCACTACAACCTTCTCAAGCATTGAAAAGCTGTCCGCAAAAATGGATGTGGCATACATTTGTTTCGATGAACAACTTCTACTCGCTCGACTGAAACTTTGAATTCATTTATCTCGACTCCGCAGTAAATGAAACTAACGAAGTCAGCCAGGAGTTTAAGAGAAAAATATTGCTGGAAGTAAATGTTACTATATTGCTTACTAGGAGTTACTTACCTTGATTTAACGACAAAGCCTTCTCTCGAGAAACAAAAGCTTTAATTTATAGGATACTACTCCTACCTGCCGCAGAATCCTGGATCATGCCTCCAGCGGATAAATTAGTTTCAAGAGAGAAATACTGGGAAAAATATGTGGATTCATCATCATTAACGGAGATTATCGGCACCATATGGAAAATAAACTATACACCAACGTCGACTTGGTAAAGTGCAGCAAACCGATTGAATTGACCTGGTTATGTTGGGGACTCAAGCGCTCTACTACGAAAAGTCTTGAGCAACGAACTCAATGGGCGGTGCAAAGAAGGGCGAATAAGGCCCAGCTTTTGACACACTGTCAAAACTTGGTGTAACTAATAGAAGAAGTGTTGAAGACCGAAGCGATAGGTACCATTTTGTACATGCAGCGCATAATAAATAAGGATATCTATTCTAGTTGTCATTTAAATAAGTAAGCACATCATCTAGGATAAAGGGTATACAAATTTCATCCTGGCGGAATTTATGGCGTCTCTCCAACCTTACCAATTGTCCATAACTTAGGATTTTCGTAAATTTGTCAGTAGATTTCGTAAACAAAATAAAATAAATAAAATGAAATAAAATAAAATAAAATAAAATAAAATAAAATAAAATAAAATAAAATAA